>CM040427.1:84771803-84994801 GCA_022702705.1 Papilionanthe hookeriana x Papilionanthe teres | reverse complement strand
AATAGGAGCATTTATATTCTTTACCCCCTTTAGAGTACCCCCTCTTCAGAGTTACTTAAATAACATTGGCAAATCATAGGCTTAGTCCTTAAATCCATGGTTAGGCTGGGAGGATACTGGCTCTCATTTCAGCGCTCCCACTTCCCTTCACCTGAAGGCTAACCCTAGCTTTAGTTACCAAACACTAGGTCCAAATTTAGGATTTCAGCCTGTCACCCTAAAATCTCTAATTCGATGCCCATCAAAACACATTTCCCTATTTATTTGCATTCAACCACCATGAACTATGTAACGCATTCATGAACATTGATGAATTCTCCACTTTTGTTGTAGAACACTTAGTCCTTTCGAATGGAATGTTTTACAACAAGTTTTAACAATTCAATAGCCAGATCAAAAAGTAAATGAAGTACAAAGTGAAAAATCATCACAATTTCTTAACATTTAAAGGCACATCAAATCTACATCACTACTTCACCACATCACATTGCAAGGATAAAGATAAAGAAAACTACTCAGAATTTATGAGGAAGATACAATAAAACATGGATTTTATATATAAAAGCAAAGTCATACAAACCACGAGAAGTAAATACAACTTATTTCAATTTATTCCCCAAGCAAGTCCCTTAAAGTTCCTTTAAATCCTTTTCTCTCTTCACAAAAATACTCAGTTCCCTCTTTAGAATAGTAAGGAAGAAGTAAACTCTCATTTTCCTCTTTCTCCTACACTCTCTAGAGAAGAATCCCTCATAAAACAAGACTTCTATGCACTATACTCACTTCTACACTAACTCTCCAAAACCCTGACATACTTTACTCTCTCCCTAAAAACACTTCTTCCCTCCCCCTCTCCTCTTTAAAAGGGAGTTCAAAACAGTCTAAAATAAGTAAGAAACGAATTCCCCAAGTGTTTCCTCAAGCACCTCTTCAAAAATCTTCCAAATGCATTGAATTTGATCTCCACCGACTTTGGGTGCCGTCGGTGCTAGATAGGGCGCCGTCGGTGCTAGATAGGGCGCCGTCAGTACCCTATTGCCGAATTAATTACAATGCTCTTTAGATTTAGGAGAGTAGGCTGAATTCTTTATTTTGCCTCTTTTTGCTCCAAATTCATTCATTTTTACTTTCTTTCACTCCAAACACCTAAAATCATCATACTTGCAGAAAACATGGAAAATACATTCCTTTAAAGTGCAATATCACCAAAAATGGGTACAATTTCTTTCACTCTAAAGTCCTCTAGTTCTACACCCATCAAAGTTTATCTCCCTATTTATTTGTACTCAACCATATGGACCACATTCTCACCTATATAATCTCATGTGATTCTTATCAATTGTTGACTGAGATAATACCATACCAGTTATTACATGTTCTCACAACATATATTAACATCTTAATTGGTCGAATCAAAAAGTAAATGAAGTGCAAGGTTTTGAATCATCACAACTTCTTCCATCATTGATTTGCTATACTTCACACAACTTCCATCCATAAGTTAATTACTTTATCATTTTAAGGAAAAAGATAATGAAAACTACTCCGAATTCATGGAGAAAGTACAATCACAACTTGGTTTAAAAGTAGAAATCATAGTTAAAACACAAGAAGTCTTAATTAAAAACCAAATGTAGTAACAAAGATAAAGACTTATCTGAAAATCCTCTCCACCAAACCTTTGAAGTTCCTTTGAAAACTTTTCTTCTCCTTACAATATTCCTTAGAGGGTGGCGCCCAACTTTAAGGACTCTAAATCTCAATTCTAATCCTGATACAAACTACATTAAATTAAGTAGAAATGGTGAAGTGGAGTGATGTGTTACTAAATGAACCCTCCTACACAATAAACATAAACTACACACCCTTCAACAATAACCATTTTCTGATTTCCAAGTCTTCTTTTTATAATTTTCCAATAGGAGCTTTCGTGTCTCTTCAAATTATGTCTAGATTCAATGAATCCTCCAAGACAAGAATACATTCAATAGTAATTTAAATTTATTTTGGTGCCAATAGGAAGTTACCCACGTTTGTAACAAAGGATGCCTGATCCCCGATAGATATAAGTGCAACGGTTGCCAAAAACTTGGTACCGTCAGATATAAGTGCGTTGATGATTTAAGATATGAAAATTATGATTTTATAATATGGGATACTATGCAAGTATATGTATCGTTTATCGAAGTAATATAGGACTTGTACGATTAAGCCCCGAGATATCGAACCCACGGGGAAAAGTTGAAAATCTTTAAAGGAATTTATAAAATTATCTTTTTACTTTCTTTAATTGTTTTTGAAATAGTATGTCTTGATTTTGAAAAGTTTTAGAAAGTTGATTTGTCTTTTGAAATTTTCTTAATAAAATGCTAAGCGATGAAAGTAAAGGTTTCGATAACTAATAACCTTGGATGTAAAAATACAATTAACTAAAATATCTTTTTCGTTCCTTTCATGAAGTAGTAATAATTCTTAAAGTATTGTTTTGGAAGTATTTAAATTTTGTTGTGACAGATAGAAGCAAATGTGTTCTTTACCCGTACTTGGTTCTATAAAGAACATAGGTTAATTTGAAATTTATATTATTTTGAACATGGTTCGGCTGGGAAGATACCAGTCTCTCACTCTAGAGTTCCCTCGATTCCCACCACTGAGGGCTAACATCTCATAACAAAACTCAAAACTTGAACCAAATTAGGGGGTTTTAGCTTTGTCACTCTAAAATCCTCTAATTTTACTCTCTTCTATAAAAATATCTTCTAATATTACATTCACTTATATGGACTAAAGTTCTCACCCATATAATTGCATGTGATTCCTACTAACTTTAATGAGATAATACTGCATCGGATCTTACATAATCTCGAAAATTTTACAACTTAATAGGCCGAATTAAGAAGTAAACAAAGTTCTCAGAATCAATCTTCACAACTTCTTCCAACTTTTAAACACTGATACTTTCCACAACAATTCTCTTTAAAATAATTACTTCTCCATTTTAAGAAAGAAAAAAATAAAGTAAACTACTCAGAATGCATTGGGAAAATATAAAAACACATTGATTTGAAATTAAAAACGATAAGAAAAATAATAAACAAAAGCAAGTTTTGATAAACAAAATAAAAGTAACACTTATCTGAAAATCCTTTCCACAAGACTAAGGAAGTTCCTCTGAAACTTTGACTCTTCGCTAAACTACTCCTCGGAGCAAGTCTCCAAACTCCGATGACTCGGAATACGGACTTGAGACTTGATAAAAACTAAACTAAAAGAAAGAAAAGAAGTGGGAGAAGAACTCTTAACTCCGACCCTTTTTTCCTTTCTACTCTCTACTCCTACTCTAAATAAAAACTTAAAATGCGATGGAAGAATCTCTAAATTCCTCTCTTCGAAATACGATGAAGAACCTCTTCAATTCTTCACTTCTTCACTTCTAAGACTCTCTTTAAATAGTAAACCAAAAGGTGCCTTGGTGTCTCTTCAAAATGTGTCCAGATTCGATGTATCTACCAAGCTTCATTCAAATTTGCCGCCCAAAGGTAGTTATGGATGTTACCACCAAGAGTTGCATCCATTACCTTTTGAATTTGGTGCCAAATCTAATTAAAGTTTGATTTATAAGCGTAGCGACTAAGCGCAAGCCCAGTGACGCTTAGGCGCCAGTCTGAAATTTTTTATTTTTCATTTTTTTTGCTCCAAATTTGATCCAAATTTGCTCCTTTCATCATGACCATCTATTTTCATCATACCTGCAAGAAAAACACAAAATACCTTCCATTAAAGTGCAATATCATTAAAAGTAGGTATAAAAATGTGCATAAAAATACTATATATTTTAGGTGTATCAATGCCTCAAACACCTGTTCAATATGACACCAAAAATTATTCAAATCCTCTTAAGTAACTACCACGCGTAAGCACGATGTTTCGGCACTTATGCGTAAGGCTTCTGGTGTGTAAGCTCCACGTCTAGGTGCTTAGCCACGAGGCTCTGGTGCATGTAAGCTCCAAGCTTCAGGCACGCCACATATCAAATTTGTACCTTTCTTCATTTTGCTCTAAATTAAGTTCTTTTTCACTCCTTTCATCACATTTATCCATTTAATCATGCCTGCAAGAAAAATACACAAAATACCTTCCATTAAATGGCAATATCATCAAAAAATATATATAATTATGTATAAAAGTACTATATATTCTAGGTGTATCAAGTTAAGTAGTATCAATTTGTTGTATCATCAGTCGCTCAATAACATCAGAAATAGTAGGAGTTCCGGAGGTAGAAGGTATGTCATGACTTGTAGAGGGGATCTCACTACTCTTACTTCCAGATCTCTATCCTACATGAGATTCATAAGTGCAAATGTTGGCTTTACTAATAGTTTTTAAAGGATGAACCAACTCTTCACTACTATCAACCTCTACTCTTGGTTGTACACATAATGTGTATATCAGGGCAGAATGTCCCAATCCTCTAGTGGTTTCCACTTTAGCTATATGTTGACCTCACTTTTGTGAGGATCATTTCAGAGTCAGCTTGAGATAGAAGATGTACCAATATTGACTTCCTAGATCTCATTGATGAGCATTAAACCCTAATATTTAGTGTAAAACACTATAAATCCTTTTTAACCCAAATTTTAATGATATCTTAAAATGATTAAATCAGTAATGACAAACCCTGATCTTATCAATTATTGACCTAAATGGTCAAACTTTGACTCAAAAAGTCAACTTTGGTCAAAATCATCAATTTCTGACCTAATGACCACCACATTGACCTAACTTGTCAACCATTGACCCAAAAAGTCAACTTTGGTAAAAATGATCAATTTCTGACCTAATGACCATCCCATTAACCCGACTGGTCAACCTTTAACTCAAAAGGTAAACTTTGGTCAAATTGGTCAATAATTGACCTAATGACTACCACATTAGTCAAATCTTGACCTAACCAGTCAATCCATGAACTGAAAACCATCACATTGACATCATAGGTCAAACCTTGACTTAAACAAAACAAATTGGTTAAATTGGCCAACCTAAGATATAAAAGATTACCACATTGACATCATTGGTCCACTATTGACCTAATCAACTCAACATTGGTCAAGAAGACAATGACAAAATCCAAAAGTCACCACATTGACCTTTGGATTGACCTAAACCTTAAAATTTGTTAACATGACAAAATTAAACCCTAAATGAAAACATCTTTGGACCTAATGACTAATCAAACCACGACAAGGTTAAGAAATGCAAAATTGGTCACCTTTGGACCAAAATGGGTCAACCTATGTCAACATAGGTCAACCATGGTCAACGTTAGTCAATATTAATCAAATTTGGTCAAAATGCCGAATATTTAACCAAAAATGATGAAATTAATCAAATAATTAATTCCAAAATTATTTTGATTAATTCATTGGCTAATAATATAATTTATAATATTTATGATTCATGATATTATTAAATAAAAATGGAAATACAATTAAAAAGCCATAAAATGAAATTTGGATATATGACACCATTTATGACATAATAAATGGTTTTCAATTTTTCAAGCTCATTAATGACACCATGATGACCTCACATGGGTTACACACAACCCATGAGACCCATTAAAAATAAATCAAACCATTAAGTGACTCATGACATATCACCTTAACTATGGTTAAAAGACATAATTACACTTTAATCATAAAGGGAAATGAGGTGTCATCCTCTCCCAAACTCAAACCATGAATCATTTCCCTTGCATGAGATGAGGTGGTTGGCCACTTTAAGTATGCCATGGACAAACCAATGACGATGAAGCACCACTTAACCTCACCTTTGTACCATGGTTAACTCACATTATGCTTCATCATGACAAAATTATAAAAATGGAAAAATGGAAGAATTACATGGAGTCCTCTCATAAAAACTCAAATGACATGGAACATAGATGATGGCTTGCCTTTATTGAGTCACCATGCACCTCCCTCTCATCCAATAGAGAGAAAACTTGACTTGAGTTATCCAATTATCATGGTTAAATCCAATGATAAAAATGGATGAATAGGAGGCCCATGTGTCATCTTTTCTTCACAACCATTCTATGATCAATTTGGACTTATGTTAGGGAGGCTAATTTATAGCATTTAAACCATTTTATACACCTCTCTCGCTAAGCAATGGAAGCAAGCCAAGCCATGGGTTAAAACTTCACCCCACTTGGAAATCCATATAGGCTAAGCTTGAGAAATCCAAATTCCTTTATCCACAGCCAAAATTCTATCCTAAAACTATCATGAGGAAGTTAATAACTCCCCCAAACCAAACCTAGCCAAACCAAGCTCTTCCATAGCTATAAATAAAGCCCAAACCCGAGAAGGCTAAGAGAGAGACCAAAATTGGGAGATGCCTCTACACTGCCTAATTCCCTTAGCCCTAAACAACAAAGATGTTCCCTAGGACCTAAGCAATTGATCCCTCATGAAATCAATCCATGAAATCCACACAATCTCCTCAATTTGGCTAACCCGAAAGGACCTAAATCAGGAACTTTTGGGAGTGTGAAACATAACTCTTCAAATCTTCAAATTGACCTTCCTAAATCCATTTATGGACTAAACGAGGAGGATCCCAATTGAAATTGGCCATCCCCATAGCCTCTAAGACATCAATCGACCACATCCACCCAAACCGAGCCCCTTTTCACCAAAGACATACAAAGACTTGATTTGAACTTAAATTGAGTTGTGGGAAAACCTTCTCAGGACCAATTGAAGCTTCCAATCCATCCAATTCAAAGCTAGGCTCACTGAGGCCAAGGTATGGATTTTTCACTTTAACGGCGTTCAGGTTTCACACTTTGTGAAACAAACCATTTCAAAACACATACATCACCGTATGGATGGGTTCACCATCTCAAAGCGATCCTAAAGAAACAAATTTCACTCGATTTCATCAAGAATTGAGAGAAATCTTATTCTGAGAACATGGACGGTCTACAGAATTAAGAAGATGAGGGGGATGAACGAGGGCCATCCGATTTTCTATTTAAAAAAATAGATGGCTCTAATTTAAACATGCATGCTCCACTGTTTGGATCCCCGTAGGGGATCAGCAGTGTCTTCGACTTATATGAGGACACGCGGCGCCCTTGGAAATTTTTTTTTAGATTAAGGATTTAATAAATACAGATTATCCTTAATCTAATAAAAAATTTATATCTTGACATAGAAAAATTACAAAAATATGACAAAAATACCCCTAAACTTAGAGCAAGGAGGAGAAAATTATGAGATCAAAATCATAATTTTAGTCTTTATATTTAATTTTTAAATAATTAAATACACTCTGGAGTATTTTAATTATTAAAAATTATTGATGAAAGAGAAAAACATTAAAATTTCAAGGATTTATTTCTAGGTCTTTAAGAGCTTTCTCTGATTTTTCCTAGACTAGGAAAATCCTCTAAGACACAATTTTCTAATTTTTAAGACACTTTGTAATTATTTTTAACAATAATTATAAAAATTAAAATTAAGGAAAATAAAATTAGAAAAATAGTTAGGAAATTTAAATTGACAGACAACAACCTTAAAATGACATTTCTTAAACCATTACACAATTTGAAATGACATTTTAAAATTAGGGTTAAAATTTACTAATTAAAAATTAATATTTCAACACCCTAATCCTCTCCTCACCCAACTTAGCCCATTTCACAATGGACTAAGTCAAAATTGATTCTAACCTTAAATAGATTCAAGACAAGCCTTAATTATTTCTAAGACATCAAATTAGACCTAATTAAAACCTTAATTAACTCATTAAACCTTAATTAAATTAGGTTTAATACACAATCAAACTTTAATTAAGTTTAAGGACGTATTAAACTAAATTAACCCATAAAACCTTAATTACATTAGATTTAATCCAAAATCAGACTTAAATTAAGTCTAAGGACATATCACACTTAATTAATCTATTAAACCTTAATTACATTAGGTTTAATACAACTCAAATCTTAATTAGGTCTAACCCTTAATTAGAACTGATTAAATACCATATTCCTTAATTACATTAGGTTTATGATAAACTAAACCCTAATTAGGACTAACCTCTAATTAGACCTAATTAAACACCTTAAACCCTAATTACTTTAGGTTTAAGACAAATTAAACCATAATTAGGTTTAACCTAAATTAAACCTAACTAATCAACTTAAACTTTACTTACATTTGGTTTAAGTAACTCTTAAACCCTAATTAGGTTTAACCCATATTAACCTAATTTATCAACTTAAACTTTACTTACATTAGGTCTAAGTAACTATTTAACTCTAATTAAGTCTAACACATTAGAGTTAATTAAACTATTAAACCTTAACCAACTAAGGTTTAATCAAACCTAAACTCTAATTAAGTCTAAAACATTAAACTTAATTAAACTATTAAACCTTAACCAACTATGGTTTAATCAAACATAAACCCTAATCAAGTTTAACACATTAAACTTAATTAAATTATTAAACCTTAACCAACCAAGGTTTAATCAAACCTAAAATCTAGTTAAGTCTAACACATTAGACTTAATTAAACTATTGAACCTTAACCAACTGAGGTTTAATCAAACATAAACCCTAATTAAGTTTAACAAATTAGACTTAATTAAACTATTAAACCTTAACCAACTAAGGTTTAATCAAACCTAAAATCTAATTAAGTCTAACACATTAGACTTAATTAAACTATTAAACCTTAACAAACTAAGGTTTAATCAAACTTAAACCTTAATTAAGTCTAACACATTAGAATTAATTAAACTATTAAACCTTAACCAGCTAAGGTTTAATCAAACCTAAACTCTAATTAAGTCTAACACATAAGACTTAATTAAACTATTAAACCTTAACCAACTAAGGTTTAATCAAAGTTAAACCCTAATTAAGTCTAGCATATTAGACTTAATTAAACTATTAAACCATAACCAACTAAGCTTTAATCAAACCTAAACTCTAATTTAGTCTAACACATTAGACTCAACCAAGATTTAATCAAACTTAAACTCTAATTAAGTCTAACACATTAGAATTAATTAAAATATTAAACCTTAACCAATAAAGGTTTAATCAAACTTAAACTCTAATCAAGTGTAACACATTAAACTTAATTAAATTATTAAACCTTAACCAACCAAGGTTTAATCAAACCTAAAATCTAGTTAAGTCTAACACATTAGACTTAATTAAACTATTGAACCTTAACCAACCGATGTTTAATCAAACTTAAACCCTAATTAAGTCTATCAAATTAGACTTAATTAAACTATTAAACCTTAACCAACTAAGGCACTTAAACCCTAATTAGCTCTAACCCATTAGACCTAATTAAATCATTAAACCTTAACTAACTAAGGTTTAATCAAATTTAAAACTTAATTAGGTCTAACCCATTAGACCAAATCAAACTTAAAAATAATTAAGTCTAAACCTATTAGATTTAATTAATCTTTAAGCCTTACTTAAATTAGGCTTAAATAACCTCAAATCCTGATTAACTTTAACTAGACTTAGTCAAACCTTGAGTCTTAATTAAATAAAACTTGAACGGTCTTTATTTCTAATTAAGTATAATCTAATTAGACTTAATTAACATTATTACTTAAATAAGGCTTAAACCTTAATTAAGTCTATTTTAACTAGACTTAACTCAAACATTAGGTTCAACCCATAATGAACCAAACTCAACCTAACTTGAATCCGAGTTAAACTTAGACATTAGGTTCAACCCATATTAAACCTGACTCAACATTTCTATCTTAGGATCAGTCTAAATAGAACCTAAGTTAATTAACAACTCACATCAAAATGAAATCAAACTTCTGAATTAAAATCAATTCAAACTACTTAGATTCAAACAACATTGAATCTAATTATCTAAGTCTAAATCATATTAGACTTAATACTTCTTTTTAGATTCAAATGACATCACATCTAAAAATATAAAGTCTAATTTATGTTAGATTTTATCTAAGTCTAATCTATATTACAATTAATACTTCTATTTTGATTAAAATGACATCAATTCTAAAAATAGAAAGTCTAACTTATATTAGATTTTATCTAAGACTAATCTATATTAGACTTAATACTTCTTTTTAGATTCAAATGACATCAAATCTAAAAATATAAAGTCTAACTTATGTTTAATTTATATTAGACTTAATACTTCTTTTTAGATTCAAACGACATTGAATCTAAAAATATAAAGTCTAACTTATGTTAGATTTTATCTAAGTCTAATCCACATTAGACTTAATACTTCTTAGATTCAAATGACATAGAATCTAAAAAATATAAAGTCTAACTTGTGTTAGATTTTATCTAAGTCTAATCCATATTAGACTTAAAATATCTTTTTAGATTCAAATGACATCGAATTAGATTTTATCTAAGTCTAATCATATTAGACTTAGCACAGCGAATCCAAAATGTTAAAATCTAACTCATGTTAGATTTTAGCCGATTAAAGTCTAACTTTTGTTAGATTTTATTCAAACGACAATAAATTTAGAAATTCTCAAGTTTAATTAGCTCTTACAAACATTAGATCTGAATAAAACTTGACCCTTTTCTTCAAGTCTAAATTAGAATTAAAATAAATTAGAACTGACATAAAAAAACAACAAAAATGACAATATAAAAAATTTTAATCGGTTAATAAATTGTAAAAAACTGAAAATTTTTTAAAATAAAATTTGAAAAGACATTAAAACTTAAATGAAACTCTATTGAACAAAGATCACCAAATGCAACTTGAACCCTAGTGTTCTTGACCTGTGAAGATTTCTTGGACGATGCAATCCTGGTTGCTGACTAAAATCCTCTGGTCCTAGTTTAAACACCTGGCAGACTAAGTGGATTAAGGCCCCTTATAACCCTGGAATGACGGAGCCAGCGACATCTTGATTAGTTTATCCAAAATTTAACTAACTAAAAGAGGATTTTAAGAAATAAAATTGACATTATTTCTTCTGACACTCTTTTCCTTTGCAGGTGAAGACAAGTTTTGTTTTAGATTTTCTTTGCATATTATAAGGCGTGCTAACTCTATTTTGCAGGACAATCAAGATGAAACGATGACATTAGTTTCATTCTAGATTTTCTTTACATGTTATAGGGTGGTGCTAATTCTATTTTGTAGGATGACATTCCAAAGACGAAACAACAACATAAAAAAAATGACAAAACAAAATTAAAACTTTTAAGTTAGCCACTAAACCTAAGACAAAGATATAACATGAAACAAAATGACTTAACAACAACATGACAAAACAAAACCAAAACTTTTAGGATAGCCACAAAACCCAAAACAACAACAAAATGACATTGACAAAACAAAACAAAACAATGACATTAATAAAACAACAATAAAATGACATTGACAAAACAAAACAAACAACGAAACAAAACTACATTGAAAAAACTAAACTAAACAACAATGATAACAAAACCAAACCTTTAGGGTAGTACGTGACACTTATTACCCTTAAGATTAAACATTGACATTTACTTCCTTCATCTTGAAACTTTTTAGAAACAAGTGATTAACATTAATCAGAAGTTTTCTTAGACAGTCATAATTGTCTAAGATGTAATTAACTATAGGAGCTTGCTCCTATAGAAGATTTAAAGAACTCAGGATAGATGTTACATCTAGAAATCTCTAGTTATAAAAATTCCATTATCCTTATATAGAACTTCTAGGATAAGACATTATAGAATTTTCTTTAAAGGGAATAGCACTGACATCTCTTTTTCTATTATTTTTTATTTTATTAGCCCTTATTTTTTTTAAATTTTTTACTTTTTAAGGATCCTTTTACAGAATCCGAAGAAATAAAATTTATTTAAGATTAGGGCAATATTAAAGATAAACAAAGTGGCGACTCCAAATAAATTACATCGACATCGACACCGAGAAAATCTCTGACATGGCTACGAACGCCGACAAGAGAATTTATTTGGTGACTCCATTGGGGATTATCTTTCTTCTCAGCTCATGTTAAATCACTTATTTTCATTTGATACTTTAAGACCACATCTTTTTAAAATTCAACACTTTCAAAAGTTATTTTTGACAATAAAATAAATTCCAGTTTATAAATGTGTCCATAACATTTTATTCTCCTTAAATTTTCAGAAAAGTTGCAATGGAATCCTCGGATTCAATCTTTTATCAAGATTTCAATACAACAATTGAGGAAGATGTTTGCCTTTATCATAATGATTTTGGATTATTTAATGAAGTTGAATTTACATAGAAATTTTGTATCAAATTGATATGCAATCATTTGAGGAATTCAATCTGGAACCTTATGAAGATTTCCTTAACTTTATAGAAGACTTACCTGAATACACGCCTGAAGAATAATATACTTTTGAAGAGATGGAAAGACAAGTTAACAAAAAAGGAAAGAAAATTTGTGTTGAACAAGAAAATGTCATCCCGCCTCCATCTATATATGAATTTGGATCTTGTTCCAAGTGTACTCCAAGAATTCATTGCCAACATAAGAACAAAACTCGTTCACTTAAAAGAAAGAAAAGGTTGAACGAAAATGATAATTTGAAACATCGGAATTTGAACAAATTATTTTCGGGAACCTTTCCTTTTCAAAAGAAAACTGATATGTTCTGATACCTGTTGAATATGAGGAAAACACTTTCCAACCAAGAAATTCTCCATCAATTCATGTCGTATACTCTGTGTTTAAAAGATTAGCATAGAAAGATAGGTGTTCAATTTCCTGGATATTAGATAAAATGGGATGTGTGGTTTCTACAACAATGAAAAGAAAGATTCTTTCGATTGAAGATCCTACTTACTTAAAAAAGAATCAGTAATTCCCATTAGATAGTCAATGTACTTGGGTACCAGTGAAATTTTGTTTGGAGCCAAGAATAAAAGATGTGATTGTTACAAAAGATAGAACTAAGCATAACATATTAATATCAGAAGTAGAAGACACATCTGCTTAAATGACTGCTTTGGTCCAAAAGTTACAACGTGGAGATCCTTCTTATTCACAAAACAATGATACAATTCCCATGATATCTCGTCCTATACTAAAAAATAATGTATGGAGACGAGAATCGTTAGGAGGAATCTCAAATACCATGAGTACCCCTGCAGATAGTTCTTAGTACCAAACTTATGAAAAGCATCCTATGAAATCATTAGAAGAATGATTGAAGAAATTGAAAAATGACATTAAACAGTTCTCAATACGAAGGAGGGATAATTCTTCAAAAAGTTCAAATGAGGAAGTCGCTAAGATAAATATGGTGGAAGCACGATTTACCTCCCTAGCATAAGAATTAAGTGAAGAAGATACAACAGAAGAGTTACGAGGGGTTATTTGGTAACGAGATGAACAAATCAATTGTCTCGAACAAAAAATGAAAGAATTAATGGTAGCTATACAAAATCCACCAACAAATCTATTGCCTGTTGTTGAAATCATTAGGCTAGAGGCAATACACATTTTGAAGGACAAAAGAGAGCCAATAGAAATTGAAGAAAGCAATCAAAAGAAAAAAGATTCTCCCCAAAGTGGAATTCCAGAAAAGGAAATTACATAATTGGTAAAAAAAATAAAAGAAATAATGGCTCAGGTAAAAGCTAGATCATTAATTCCAAAAGGTAGACCCTATCCAGAGGAATTTGATTCTGTTCAATACCTTAAAGATTTTGTTTCTCCTCTCTTCAAAATTTTTGACAGGACCGGTAATCCTCATCAGCATCTTGTACACTTCAGAGCAAGTTGCTGTAATGCGGGAGGAAGTGACGCTCTTCTATTCCGTCAATTTGTCAACAGTCTTACAGAAGTTTCTTTTGGTTGGTATATAGAACTTCCTAATGAGTTTGTTAAGACTTTTGTAGAACTTGAAAGTCTTTTCATTCAGTGGTTTGCTGGAGCACAACACCATACAACAGTTGGTGATTTGCTAGTAGAAAAGCAAAAGCCAGGAGAAAGTTTAATGGATTACATTTTGCATTGGAGAAATCTCAGCATGAAATGTGAACCGCAACTCCAAGAACAACACACTATTGAAATCTTGCTTAAAAATATCCATGGCCCTATAGTATTTATGCTCAAGGGATTCACAATAAAAACATTTGAAAAATTACTTTTTAAAGCTGTCAATCTTCAAGAAGAAACTAAGTAGATGAGTGGAAGGGAAAAGACCGAAAAGACAAATTCTGTCAAAACATTTGAAAAGAAGCTGGGAAACGTTGTAGAGAAGGGTAAACAAGTAATGCAAGTTCAACCTGAACAAAAGAAACAACGACAGAACCAATCATCACCACAAACTTCTTCTCAATTACAACTTCAACAACCAATTCTAGTACGGACAGACAAAAGAACGATGGTTGAAAGATAGAATAAAAAATACCCATTTAAGACAGAGGTCGTTAACAAAATGTTTCGTAGCCTACTAAAAATACTAGAATTCAAGTTGCCTGAGGCTTAAAGACAGCATAAGTTGACATGAATGACAATCCCAACTATTGCTCTTACCACAGGATGCTTGGACACAAAATTAAAGAATGTTTTGTCTTCAAAGACTGGCTAGAGCGTAACTTTAAAGAAGGAAATATAGTAATCCCGAAATAATATTTGAAAGAGCCTGAAAAAGGTTCGGTCAATATGATTTCGGTTGATAAGCTTAATTTCGACAATAAAAACAAAGACAGCATTGTTCAAGGTAAATCTTCTGAGGAGATTCTTACAGACATTTAAGTCACAAAATCTTTCAAGAAAGGAAAGAAAAAAGAAGAATAAAGAATAAAAAAGGATTTGAGGTCTTCCAAACATAGGGACTACAGTTCCGTTTGAATTTCCTAGCTCTTATGTTCCTCCATCTTCTACTAGCATAGTTGTCTCGGATGAAGGGAGAAAATCCCTCAGGCCGTTAACCTTGTATGACTTCCTTTTTACCACTACTATGAATAATAATACTTCTAGTTCTGCTTACATTTTGTCTATTTTAGGTGATACTTTTGAAAATGATAATTCAAATTTTAATTCTGAAGACAATACACAAATCGTAAATGATCTTGATCAATCTAATGACAGCCAAAACGACAATAACATGAATGATAATTCTGACAATGACAAAGATGAAAGTGATACTGTCACACTTCAACTACAAGGAACCCCAATTTCTATAGAGTTTAAATCTTCAGACTCAGAGACAAAAGAATCAAACAATAAACTTGAAGAAATAGTTGAAATTAATTTGCGAAGTGGAAAAGTTCTATCATCCAGAATGGCTTCCCAAGAAAAGAAAAAACGAATAGTTACACCGAAAAAGATCGTTCCTCCAATACATCCATAACTCCCTAAAAGAAATGTGGGGACTCTTCACAACAAGGTAGACTATAATGTATTAGCTCACTTGAGAAAGTTACCAGCAAAATTTTAGTATTTATGACGCTCTTATACTATCCAAAGAAATGAGAGAGTCATTGATAAAAGCTCTTTTAGATCCCGACATTTGCTTAGCTCAACTTGGTTGCATCACTCAAAATGAAGTTTGTCCATTAAAAGAATCGATGAAGATTACCTTCTCTGATAATGACTTGTTACTTGGAATGATTGAGCATAGTCGTCCACTATACATCACAATGAACATAAATGACACGACACTTTCAAGGGTGCTTATTGACCCAGGTGCCTCTATTAACATAATAAATTTGAGAACTCTTGCATATTTAGATATTGATGTATCCCAACTATCAAGAGATACAATGATATTATAAGGATTTAATCAACAAGGAGAATGAGCTCTAGGATCAATAACCTTGCTCCTAAAGATAGACGACTTGGTGATAATGGCAAAATTCCACATCATCGACTTTGATACCACTTTTAATGCTTTACATGGCAGACCATGGCTTCATGAGCATAAAATGGTTCCCTCTTCACTGCATCAATGCATAAAATATTTACAAAAAGGACAAGAATGTTGTATTATAGGGGATCTACAACCTTTTCAATCCATGAAATTGGTATACATGAAGATGTAGCATATTATGCTCCTATAAAAAAACAATATTCTCCAGAGAGACAATAGTGGATATAAAAGAAAAAGACAAAGAAAAGAAAATAAATGAAAAAGGTTATTCTTCAACAAAGGTGAAGGGTGGTGATTCTCATCAAACTCATACCCAAGGCTGAGGTCGGGGATGAGGACGAGGGAAAGAAAACACAACTTTCACAATGAAGAAACCATTGAAGTTTAAAATTCACCTGAACTCTGAAGAAGATAGAAAAGATGAAATGACAATGGTGGTTCTAAAAGAGCCTCAATTCAAAATACCCCTTGAAGAAGAAGACAAAGAAAAACAATTTGAGTATATGTATGAGAAAATTAATCATTATATACACACTATGACTCTAACTCCAATCTCTACTGCTAAGATTGAGAATTTAGTGGTCAAAGAAGTATATGGTGATGATAAAAAACAAATAAGTTTAGACTTGGCTCTACTTCTTCTAGTACTAAAACTGATGTAAAATTAAAAGATGAAAAACTTCCAAAATTAATGAAAATTTCTTTTTGAGTTGTATTCTCCTTAGGCACAAAAATTTATTCAAAATAGTTTAATGCTCAAACAATGGTCTTTAAAAACACTAAATTTTATTGAACAAATATGGGATAATAATAGAAAAAATTCTAACTCTAAAGAGGGTATTGGGTTTGGTACTCTCGAACCTCTAGATGATACAAAATTTTGCATAGTCATCACTAAAGAACATAACTCTGAACTAACATCTGATGTTCCAATCGAACATGCACCTCAAGAATTGGAAGAGGAAATTAAATCAACAGTTGATGAATTAAGTGAGATAAATCTAGGAACTGATGAAAAACTGAAACCAACTTTCATTAGTTCATTTCTTAACGACATAAAAGCAAAAGAAATAATTCAATTGTTGACAGAATACAAAGACTGCTTTGCCTGAACTTATGACGAAATGCCTAGGCTAGCTCTAGAAGTTACAGTCCACAAACTTGGGATAAGTTAAATTGTTATCCCTGTTAAACAAGCTCCAAGAAGGATGCATGTCGAAATAGAACAACAAGTCATTGCCGAAGTTAAGAAATTAATTGAGGCTAGTTTCATGCGAGAAGAAAATTACCCGACATGGCTGGCCAATGTGGTGCCAGTTAGAAGGAAAAATGGTCAAATAAGGGTCTGTATAGACTTTAGGGACTTGAATAAAGCATGTCTGAAAGATAAATTCCTTTTACCAATCCCAGAATTAATGATCGATACAACATCCAAACATGCAATATTTTCCTTTATGGATGGATTATCAGGATATAATCAAATAAAAATATTTTCAAAAGATGAAGCAAATATAGCCTTTAGTACACCCATAGGGATATATTGTTAAAAAGTTATGCCATTTGGACTAAAAAATGCTAGTGCAACCTATCAAAGAGCCATGACACGGATTTTTGATGAGCTAATACACAATCAAGTCAAATGTTATGTGAACGATTTAGTTGTCAATAGTAAACAAAAAGATGATCATGTATACGATTTGAAATTGTCTTCGAATGATTATGTCAATATAATCTTAAAATGAATCCCTTAAAATGAGCTTTCGATGTTACTTCAGGGAAATATTTATGATTTGTTGTTTGACATCATGGGATTGAAATTGATCCTGTCAAAATACAAGCTATCTTAAATATGCCTCCTCCTAAGAATCTAACTCAACTGAGATTGTTTCAAGGAAATATTAGTGTATATACGACGTTATATTTCCAATCTGTCAGGTAGGTGTCAGCCTCTCACTGCCCTAACCAGAAAAGATACTAAATTCATGTGGGATGAAAGTTGCCAACAAGCCTTTGAAAATATCAAATAATACTTGATAGCACCTCCTGTCTTAGCAGCCCCCGTGTTAGGAAGACCTCTAATCCTTTGCACCGTGGCATTAGACAATTCCCTTGGAGCATTACTAGCACAAGTAAACGACAAGGGAAAAGAAAATGCGTTGCATTATTTGAGCCACTGTTTTGTTCCATCAGAAATAAATATCCAACAATTAAGAAGCTTTGCTTGGCTTTGATTTTCACAGTTCAAAAGCTGAGGAATTATATGCTTTCTCATAAAGTAACTCTTATTTCAAGAGTTAACCCAATACCATATCTAATGACACGACCGACACTTTCTGGAAGATTAGCAAGATGGGCAATGATACTACTCCAGTTCAACATAACATTTGTACCATTACGTGCTGTCAAAGGACAAATCTTGGCAAATTTCTTAGTAGCACACCTAATTCCAATTGGATCACCTCTCAATGATGATTTATCTGATGAACAAATTAGAAATAAAAAGCTCAAGCATGCAACGATGGGAATTACATTTTGATGGAGCATCATCTGCTCAAAGAGACAAAAACAAACAGACAATTATACCAGGCAAAGCTGGAGTAGGATTAATTTTCATCACTCTCGACAAAGCAATGATGCCATTTTCATACCATTTGATTGAACAACCATGCACAAATAATGAAGCTGAATATGAATCACTTATAACCGGTCTCGAATTGACAATATTAATGGAAATAAAAAATATAGAGATCTATGGTGACTCATAATTGATCATTAATCAAATTGTAGGTAAATATAAGACATTGAAACCTCGACTTGAACAATATTCCCGTTACACTCTAAAACTGCTTCATCAAATTCCTAATGTAACGTTCTTCTTAATCCCTAGATGAGAATTCTTTAGCAGATGCTTTGGCAAAACTTGCAAAAGAATTTGCTTGTCCAGAAGAAGACAACATATTAATTTCTATAAAAGGATGACAAGTTCTTTCCCAAATTGACATGGATAATCTAAATAAAATCAGTGAAAACTTGACAACAACAATTGATGAAGAAAAGGATGATTGGAAAAGAGCAATTATTCAATATTTACAGACCGAAAGGTTACCCGAAAACAACTTTATCGCAACTCAAATTAAACAAAGAGCATTATCTTATGCTCTAGTGAATGATATCCTTTACAAAAGAACTTTTGACCAAATGTGGTTAAGTTGCCTAAACCAAACTGAAGCTCAAGAGATTATTAAAGAAGTTCATTCAGGTCTATGTGGTACACACCAATCTGGGCCTAATATTAAATTGAAATAAAGAGAATGAGATATTATTGGCCAACAATGATGACTGATTATCTGGAGGTTGCAAAGAATTGTCATCAATGTTAAATACATGGAGTGGTCTTACATCAACCGCCAAATGTACTAGATCTAACTATTGCATCTTGGCCATTTGAATGTTGGGGCATCGACATAGTGGGCCCTATAGACCCTCCATCATTTAAAGGCCATATATTTATTCTAGCAGCAAGTGATTACTTCTCCAAATGGGCAGAAGTGATACCACTTAGAGAAGTCAAAGCAGAACAAGTTCTCCACTTCTTCAAGACTCATACTGTTTATATATTTAGAATACCTCGAAGGGTCATATCAGACAATGGAATGACCTTTAAAAATACAAAAATGAATAATTTTATTCAAAGACATGGGATAGTCTGGAGGTATTCCAAAATCTATTATCCTAAAGCCAATGGTTTAGCTGAAGCTTTCAATAAAACATTGGTACAAATTTTGAAAAAGACATTAAGCAACAATCCAAGACAATGGCATGAACGATTAATAGAAGCTTTATGGGCCTATAGGACTACATACGAACACCAACACGGTCAACGCCGTTTGCTTTAGTATATAGTTTTGAGGCCATTTTACCACTTGAAGTGCAAATTCCTTCTCTTATAGTCGCAGTTGCAAACAAAATAACTGAGGAAGAAAATGTCATATTATGACTTGAAGAACTTGAAATTTTAGAAGGCAAACGTCTCCAAACTCAATAAAATCTAGAACTCTATCAAGCAAAAAT
Organism: Papilionanthe hookeriana x Papilionanthe teres; assembly: GCA_022702705.1. NCBI lineage: Eukaryota > Viridiplantae > Streptophyta > Magnoliopsida > Asparagales > Orchidaceae > Papilionanthe > Papilionanthe hookeriana x Papilionanthe teres. Next base: position 84,974,814 of record CM040427.1, on the reverse strand, counting down.
GATACGAGCCCACGACAAATTGGTTCGTCCTAAAACCTTTCAAATCGGTGAACTAGTTTTAGTTCTTCGAAGACCTATACCTGCTCATCAAAAAATATGTGGAATGTTTGAACCAATATGGGAGGGCCCATATGTAATTAAAAAGACATATTTAGGAGGATCTTACCAATTGGTAGATTGTCAAGGAGAGCGAATCTTGCCCCCAATCAACGGGCGTTTCTTACAAAAATATTATATAACATGAACATTATGAATCATGACTTGTCTATAAACTGGGAAAATAATAAAAATGGTTTGCCTTGTTTATGTAAATTTCACTGTCTCTTGAAATCTCTTTTGTTCTTACTAATAGATACTTATAAGCATAATCCCTCAAAATAAAATTAAAAAATTAAAAAAAAACTCTTAATTGACAAAAACATTTTGAAGATGAAATTTAGTCTGACATGCTGTATTATCCTGTCGCTAACAAGAAAATGTCTGACAATATACTTCTTTTCACTTTCCAAAATGGTGTGACCTTGGCACTAGACCGCCGACACATTGACAAAGGGGCAAGAATTCATTTTGTCCTTGATCTGCTACAAGTTTAACTGATATATCAAGGATCATTACTATACCTTGTTAATCAAGACGAAGTTGAAGACAAGCCACCTGTAATAGAGTTCAAAGCTCGAGAATAATATGACATCATAGACGAACAAAAACCAGTCATTCATAATTAAAAATTCAGTATTGGGAAACTGAAATAAGTAGTAATGGCTACAGAATCGCGTAAGCATCTGTTGTTGGTATCAATAAACTGACATCAGGACTTACTCGCTCTTAAAGGCGAAATCACAACAAGCGATTGAAACGACAGGAAGAAAGGCAATTACAGGACAGGAGACGTATGAAAGATAATACGGACTAATTTGAATTTTCCTTCCCCAAAAGTCCACCTGGTGAAACCTATCCCATTTTGCGGGTACAAAATTTGGAGCCCGAGGAAGAATACCCAATTGAAAGGTGACTGCCTGCACAGCAGTTGAGGGGCACTATGTAAATATGCTGCGGAGCTTTATAATTATATAAATGTTTAAATAGGTAAAATAGCAAATGTACCCCCTTGGATCTACGCAAGTATACGTATCTCTCAAGTAATAAAGGGCTCTAATGGAGTCCTAGATATCGATCCCACAGAGAAGTTAGAGATTAAGAACTAATTTAAGCATATGCAATTTTTATCAAGTATACGAAAATAAAGAACACTTATACTAACTTCTATTACTTAATTTTTGAATGGATGATTGCAATTTAGAAAAAATATCTTTCTCCTTGTTAAGAGAATTAAGTGAGTGGATAAATAAATTAGTTAGAATTATATTGTGCCAAATAGGAGCATTCCTATTCTTTACCCTTTGGTCCAGGCATAAAGAACATTGACTAATCCTATGCTTGGTTACTGAATCTGTGGCTAGGCTGGGAGGATACCGGCTGCCACTTCAGAGCTCCCACGTTCCCCTCGCCTGAGGGCTAACATCTACACTTCAGCTCCCAAACAATAGGACCGAATTGAAGATTTTAGTCTGTCACACTAAAGTATTCAATTTTACACCCGATAATTAATATTTCCCTATTTATTTGCACCCTCCTTTCAAGGCTTTTGAATTCCCTGAATTTTGGATGTAATCTTTACTACAGTTGATAATTCAACATATTTTAACAATTTAATTAGCCAGATTGAAAGTAAATTAAGTTTTAAGTAATAGATTATCACAATTTTTCTTTGATATTTTAAAGCACAACTAATTCAAATTTCCATTTCACAAAATCTCAACAACAAGGAGAAAGACAGAGAAAACTTCTCAGAATGCATAAGAAGAATAACACAAAATTTGGATTTCATTTAAAGCTATTAAACAATAAAAGAAACTTATCTCGAATCTTCTCCCCATGCAGACTCCTTGAAGTTCCTCTAACTCTTCCTTCTCATACAACTAACTCAATTATACTCACTAATATACTCTACAACACATTATTGCACTCAAAATAACACACAATAGACACACCACACACTACTAATTTTCACACATTGGATCCTAAATTCGTCTCTATTTAAAGAAGAAGGAATATATCCAAAGGTTACTTAAGCATCTTTTTAAAAAGCGTCCAGATTCAATGTATTTGGCTTGAACCGACCTTCTCGCCATCGGCGGGCTCGTTGGCGCCGTTGGCGGGCTTCTAGAACATTGGCTAACTGCTAAGGCTCGCTGTCGGCGAGCTCGATCACGCCATCGACGGGCTCCTGTATAATATATTCAAATCTCTCGGGAAAAAACACACCATCGGTGGCCTATCCCTCGCCGTCGGCGGGCTAGTTCAATTTTTATCTCTTTTAGTCCTTTTCGTTCCAGATTCGCTCTTTTTTCCATCTTTTGCTTCATTACCTATAAATCTTTATTCCTACAATAAAACATAGGAAATACCTTTCTTTATAGTGTAATTTCATATAAAATTCATATGAATTTCTCAATATATTTTTCTCTGGTGAAAATCCCTCAAACTTAACTATTACTTGTCCTCAAGTAATCTTGATACTATATAAAAGTAATGATTATTTGTAATAAGGCTTTAATTCAGAAATACTATGAATTTGGTTTAAATAAATATTATAGTAAAGTTTATTAGAATGATTTTTAATAATTAAATTAACTCTATAGATATAAGACTATTTAGTCATCAAGTTTAAGATTTCTAGTCTTCTATTTATTTCAAGAATGACTATATTTTGTAATATTAACTTACTTAGGTCATTCAGATGATAGGAAATTCATGAAAACACTACTTAGTGAAATACTAATCAATATATATAAGTTCAGAATTGTAACTGAGTTTACCTCTTAGGTTGATTCAAATGAAGCCAATTTTTGATAAGGCATTTCCTCAAGCTTCTCCTCACTTACTTTTTTTTCCTTTTCATTTTGGATTGATTTTCAATCCTTTTTCTTTTTCTTTTTCTATCTTTTTTTTTCAAGTGAGGATTACTGTATCTGGATAGCCTGTTAATAATTTTGAACTTCATTTTCTTCTTCCTAAATTTGAAACTTGAAACATTTCCTTACTTTATATGTATTTCAAAGTTTTTACTTCATTGAGTTTCAATATTTTCTATCTCAACTAAATACTTAAGAATTTCATATTTTAAAATATAGTTTTCCTTACTTTAAATAGTTAACTATATTCCTTATCCTCATATACCAAATATTTTAATCTACAAAATTAGTTTAATCACTAGAAATATTTTGTTTAACTTTCTATAATAATTAAATAAATTAATTCTAGTTCACTGAATTAAATTCATTACAGAAAATCATTTTATAATAATTTTTGAAAATATTTATTGAGAACAATTTAATAATTAAATTTTTGTTTTTCCCTCCCCGAAACTTAAATTTTTCTATATATTTATATAGGGTGAAAAGAAAACAAACTGTAAATTTAAATCATACCTTCGAGCTTTAGGTATTTCTCATTTTGAAGTTCTGCAGGTTCTTTTGATCACTTAATTAACCTGTACTGTTAATAACTTTCTACATATATATAATATCAAAGAGTTTTGCTGGGTAAAGAAGTTTTGAAATAAGTACAAAATACTAACACAACTTATACTTAGTATAATATAAACACAATTTAACACAACATCCACATACATTTCACAAATCCAGTTTCAATGTTACAATAACAGTCTGAAATGTTAAAATTTTAAAAACTACACAAATCTAACTTATACAACTAAGTTTAAATGTCTTACACAACATAATAATCAAAGTACATAAACTAAACAACAATACTAATTTTAAGAAAATAAACAAAACAATCAAATAACATAAATATCTAATCATAGAATCTAATCATCAACATTAAAATCCCAAACTATATCTTCATCTCCTTGTTCAGCAGGTGGAGTAGGCTGGTAGTGAGTATAACGAGGGCACTTAGGAAATTTAACATCAAGCTTTCCTCTCTTATAACAATTCTCAGCATCATAGTAGGCTATCTCAAATTCAGAATGCCTCTAGAGATAATCACTGTCATAATCATGCCTTCACTCCAATCCTCCAATCCTCTGATCTATATGTTCTAATTTTTCTTCAATCTTTTCAAAACTTTTTCGCTGCAGAGTCATTTCATTCATCAAATCATAAAGGGTAGGAGAACTATAGGTAGGAGGGTCATAACTGGTAGAGGGAATATCCCTACTAGTTGAAGGTGCATAGCTTCTAGTCCCAGATCTCCATCCTTTGTGGGACTCATAAGTCTTTATATTAGCCTGGGTAATGGGTTTCATAGGTTCAACCCATTCCTCATCATCTCTTGCCTCTACTCCAGACAATTGGCAGAGTGCATAAATCAGGCCAGGATGTCCTAGTCCTCCTCCACTTTCACTTCTTGCAATGGCTAATATATTTTTATAAATAATACTCCCCACATTTATACTCTTGTGGTTCTGAATACAAAAGTTCAGAAGTTCTCTATCTCTTGTAACTTCACTATGGTGATAGGTAGGTAATAAAGTAGAGCAAATAAAATAATTCCAGGCTTTAGAGGTTGCATTTAACGTAGAGAGAGGGAAGTTTACCCGTTCATGCTGCTTAATTTTCCATTTCCATTTCCCATCAGTGAGACAGTTAATCACCTCTTCCAGTGGTCCTTCCATTGTTCCAAAAGTATCATATTCGCTAGTGTGAAGATCTTGTACTTCGTAGAAAGCATTAATACGTGCAGCATTAAAAATCGACTAAAAATCCTCTAACCTTTATAGGTTCATCCTCAATCTGGTTCAAATTGGCATAAAACTCTTTTACAACTTTAATCGCATTACGTTTGTTGTATAACGAAATTTTCCCATCTTCGCTCTTTGATCGTTTGTTCCACTTCTCCTCCCGGATTCTTAAAAACTTTGTCCTGAATGCATTTTCTTCCTTTGATATTAAAGTTGTATCTTGATTGAGCTTTAGCATTCACGAACCATGTTTCGTCAAAATCTAGTCGTCTTTTCTGTCGTGGAGCTATTTCTCGATCTAACAAATTTACAAAAATCTCAACTAAATTCCAAAATAATATTAGAATGGCTTTCAATGGTGACTTAAAGTAATCTAAAATGAATTCCATGGATTTCTTCCAACTATTTTCTCCATTTTTCAATTTTTTCCAAAATCTCTAAATGTGGAAGAAATACATGGTGAAAATAAAAATTTTTTGCATGGGAGTGAAGCTCTTACCAAGGGACGATGAAATCTGGTGTAAAAATGTGTTGAAATTGCTTCTAATCCAAGATCTCTCAAGCCCTAGGTCAGTTTTTTCGAAGTTTAAACGAAGGGGACGATGAATAGTGACAGTTGACCGGTCAAATATATGTGTTATTCAGGATCTCGCCGTCAGCGGGAAAAATCTCACTGTCGGCGGGCTAATTAATTCAAGTAGGCTAAAGTCTCTGGAAAAGTCACCGTCGATGGCGTCGATCTCGCTATCGGCGGGATTTTTCCGAAAATTAAATTTAATATTTTTGTAATAATTTTAATTCATTTCAAGCCTTATTAATGTCCGATCAATCTATTAAATATATTTTATTGTGATTAGATACTATTTAAACTCAAATAAATTCACACAACAGAAAACAACATATATTTTATATGAAATCCAAGTGTTACAATATTCGTACACAATATTACTAACAAGGTATTTTCACAATCTTAACACACCAAATTCAGCGTCGCAATCCAAACCACAATACTCAAAACGCTGAAAACAAACAAACAATGCATAATCTCATCTATACTGAGATCATATATCAAAAATCAAAAGTGCAGATAAAATTAAATTCAAACTAACACAACACATAAACAAATACGAATGTCTTCTACTCGTCAATGTCAGTACTAAATTCATCTCTGATATCTCCGATAGAACGTAAGTGAATGAATAGATTGTAGAAGGGCCTGTAAAGAAACTCTTCTGTAGAATTTTCTTCTATCCATCCTTTCTTTCTCAAAAGCCGTATGAAACTAGCCTCAAGATGTCCAGAATGATCGAAGTGTTCCTTCATCTGCCAGTCAATATGATCAAATAAATCAGAGATGTTATTAATTGAAGTCATCACGTTTTGTACCTCTTTTTCCAGTCCTTTGAGTTTTCGTAAGATCAGATTAGTTTTATCAGTAAAGGGCTTGATTGAAAGAGAATTTTGAGATGCTTGATCCATAATAATGGCTGTCTCATTATCGTTATCCAGAGTAGGAAACATATCAGTCGGATCTAAAGGCTTCAAAGGTAAAAGTACCTTTTCCCAGGCTTCATATGAAACTTGGTACTGACTGCATAGTGCAAAAATTGTTGAAGGATGTCCAAGCCCATAAATTGATCCATGAACAATCAGGCCTAAAGCAGACTTCACAATAATTGAACCAACATCGATAAGTAATCCCGCTTGAATATAATAATTCAGAATTGCACACTCCTTAGAAAATTTATTTACCCTCATAGAGGGTAACAATTTTGAAGAAATAAAGAAGTGCCAATGTTTAGAGATGGGTTTTAAAAGTGACGCAGAAAAGCTAACATACCCGTCTTCTCTCGTTTCCCAATCTTCCGCTTCATCAGTCAAATATCGATAGTTCTCATTCATATTATTTCTTGTAGGATCAAAGTTGGAGTAATGTAAAACAGGTCTATTCTCAATTGAATATAATTCATTAATTCTAGAGGCATGAAAGTTACCCATCTGCCTCGCACATAGACGTTTCCATTGTTGATTCCGTGAAGATTGGAGTAGAATTCTTTTACTACATGGATGACTACTGCAAAAGTTGTATAGCATAATACCTCCCAACTTCATCGTACAATCATCTCTTTAATAGGCGTTGTCGAATTTTCCATTCCTCTATTCACGAATCCTCTTTCTTTGATCAGTCTCTTTTTCATCATAACTTTGTTGAAGATTCGCTGAGCCTCATAACTAACAAATTTTCTTCGATTGAACACTCGAGATCTAGGGATTTCAAGGTGATTGGATGCCATAATGATGAGTTTTTGTGGAGTTTAAAATCATTTTTAAGAAGTAGGTGGTTTAAAATTCGAGTTCTAGGCGTTTTAAAAGAGTAAAAACACTTAGAATTGTCAAAAACCGTCAAAATAACTCCCTAAACCGCTCTTTCACCAATCTCGCCATCGGCGGCAATGATCTTGCCGTCGGCAGGATTCTTAAAATAATATAACTGAATTTTGGTGGTAGATCTCGCTTTCGGCGGCATCGATCTCGCCGTCAGCGGCTAAGGCAAAAATGTCCAATTTCGCTCTGGTCCAAATGTTTTCCAAATTTTTCTGTGGATCCAATATCGTGATGATTTTAAAGATAAATATGAGTAGTAGAATTTATTTTATAACATAATTAATAATAAATCAAATAAATATACCAACATTATACATAAATAAAGATTACTATGGGTTGCCTCCCATAAAGCTCTTGGTTTAACGTCGTCAACCCGACCTATTCAGGTTATTAATCAGGTTGACTGAGCATTAAAACCTCTTTAAAATTTGGTCTATTTCCTTTAAAATATGGTTTTAATTTGTGTTCATTTACTTTAAATCTGTGTCCAGTCTTTGGATCTTCAATTTCTACAGCTCCGTATGTAAATATTTGAGTTATAGTGAAAGGTCCTAACCATCGAGATTTCAATTTCCAAGGAAATAATTTTAATCTTGTATTATAAAGCAAAACTTCTTGTCCTGGTTCAAAATTTTTTTGGTTAATCTTCTGATCATGCCATAATTTCATTTTCTCTTTATAACATCTATCATTATTATAAGATTCATTCCTTAATTCCTCTAATTCATTCATCTGCAACAATCTCTTCTCACCAGTATCTTTTAAAATATAATTAAATTCTTTAATCGCCCAATACGCTTTATGCTCTAATTCAACTGGTAAGTGACAAGTATTTCCAAAAATAAGTCTGTAAGGAGTCATTCCAATCGGGGTTTTATAAGCAGTCATGTATGCACATAAAGCAGTGTCTAGTCTTGTAGACCAATCTAATCTACTAGGGTTTACAGTTTTTTTTAGAATTCATTTAATTTCTCGATTAGAAACTTCAGCTAATCCATTGGTTTGTGGATGATAAGCAGTCGAAATTTTACGAATAATGTTGAATTTTTCTACTAATTTGTGAATATATTTATTCCTAAAATGGGATCCTCCGTCAGTGATAATCACTCTCGGCATTCTGTATCTTGTGAAAATATTTTTCATTAAAAATTTTGAAACACTCTTAGCATCACAACGAGGTAAGGCACGTGCTTCAATCCATTTAGAAACATAATCAACAGCAACTAATATATATGAGTTTCCAAATGAAGGAATAAATGGTCCCATTAAATCTAGTCCCCAAACATCAAAATTTTCAACTTCTAATATAAAATTTAGAGGCATTTCATTTCTTCTAGATATATTACCTACTTTTTGGCATTTATCACAAGTTTTGATATATCTATAAACATCTTTAAAAAGACTAGGCCAATAAAATCCAGATTGTAAAATTTTATAAGCAGTTTTATCAGTTCTAAAATGTCCTCCAAATTCTGAATGTGGCATTTTTGGATGATCTGTTTGGTTTCTTCATAAGGCACACATCTTCTAATAATTAAATCCTTACATTGCTTATATAAATATGGTTCATCCCAAAAATATGTTTTAGCATCATGAATGAATTTTTTCTGTTGTTCCAGAGTTAGCATGGGTGGTAAAATATCACTTACAACGTAATTAATTATATCAGCATACCAAGGTATTTTCCACTCATTTATATTATACAGTTGTTCGTCAGGAAAACTGTCCGTAATTTCATGGTAAGTGTCTGATAATTCACAATATTCTAATCTTGACAAATGATCTGCAATTTGATTATCAGTTCCCTTTCTATTAATTATTTAAAAATCAAATTCTTGCATCAGTAATATCTATCTGATTAATCTTGGTTTGGTATCCTTTTTTTGCATTAAATATTTAATCGCAGAGTAATCAGTATGCTCAATACATTTAGTTCCATTTAAATAAGATCTAAATTTATCAAAAGCATATACAATTGCTAATAATTCTTTTTCTGTAACTGTATAGTTAATTTCAGCATTATTTAGAGTTTTACTAGCATAATATATAACTTTAAAAATTTTATCACACCTTTATCCAAGAACAGCTCCTATAGCATAATCACTAGCATCGCACATAAGTTCAAATGGTTTCTCCCAGTCAGGTGAAACTATTATAGGTGCTGGGATTAATTTATCTTTTAATATTTCAAAAGCATTTAAGCATTTTGTATTGAATTCAAATTTCTTGTCCTTTTCTAAAAGTTGGCATAAAGGTTTAGTAATTTTTGAAAAAACTTTTATGTAGCTTCTGTAAAATCCGGCATGTCCAAGAAAACTTCTTGCCCTTCTCAATGTAGTAGGAGGTGGTAATTTAGCTATAACTTGAATTTTTGCAGTGTCTACTTCCATGTCATTTTCTGAAATTTTATGCCCTAATACAATTCCTCCTGCAACCATAAATTGACATTTCTTCAAATTTAGAACTAAATTAGTTTTTTTGCATAGCTCTAATACTTTTTCAAGATGATCCAAGCATATTTCAAATGATGTTCCAAATACAAAGAAATCATCCATAAATACTTCTATTCCATCATCAATTAATTTACTAAATATAGACATCATACATCTCTGGAATGTTGCAGGTGCATTACATAATCCAAAAGGCATTCTTCGAAAAGCAAATATTCCATAAGGACTGGTAAATGTAGTTTTCTCTTGATCCTCAGAAGCAATAGGAATTTGATGATAGCCAGTATATCCATCTAAAAAACAAAAGTATTTGTGCCCAGCAAGTCTATCCAACATTTGGTCTAGGAATGGTAAAGGGAAGCGATCTTTCCTGGTGGCTGCATTCAATTTTCTATAATCAATACACATACGCCATCCAGTAACTTGTCTTATAGTTATTAAATCATTATTTTCATTAGTTTCAGCAGTCACTCCTCCTTTTTTAGGAACACAATGAATTGGGCTTACCCAAGCACTATCCAAAATAGGATATATAATACAATTATCTAACCACTTTAATATTTCTTTCTTGACTATATCTTTCATCATTGGGTTTAATCTCCTTTAGGGATCAACTCTTGGTTTATGTTCATTATCCAAAATAATTCTGTGCATACAGATTGAAGGACTAATTCTTTTAATATCTGCTAAGGTCCAACCAAAAGCTTTCTTTTACTTTTTTAAAGTGTCCAGAAGTTTTTGCTCTTGTAATTCATTTAATTCTGCCGATATAATAACCGGTAAGGTTAAAGAGTTACCTAAAAATGCATACTTTAAATGAGTAGGTAAAATTTTTAACTCAAGTTCAGGAGGTTTAATAATTGATGAAACTATATTCTTTTCAGCATTTTCCGTAATATCCATCATCTCAAATCTTTCTTGTATATAATCTAATTCTTCATTATCTGTTTCTTCAATTAATTTTGTATTTTCTATTTTTGATTTATCTTCAAAGTATTCTTTTAAATGTTCATTTTGTAGATGTTCAAGAATTTCCATTCAAAAACATTCATCATCTTTTTCAATAGCAGGATATTTCATTGATTTTGCTATGTTGAAAGTTACTTCTTGATCGTTTACTCTCATAGTTAATTCTTCTTTTTGAACGTCAATCATAGCTCTTCCAGTAGCTAAGAATGGTCTCCCTAAAATTATGGGTATTTCTTTATCTTCCTCCATATCTAAAACAATAAAATCCACAGGGAAGATAAATTTATCAGTTTTACTAACACATCTTCAATAACTCCTTTAGGATATGTCACTGATCGATCAGCTAACTGAAGAGTTACTGAAGTAGGTGAGACTTCTACCAATCCTAATCTTTTCAAAATTGATAGGGGAATAAGATTGATGCTGGCTCCTAAGTCACAAAAAGCTTTTCCGTAAAATTTTTCTCCAACAAAGACAAGGTATAGTGAAACTACTAGGATCTTTTAATTTCTCAGGAAGCTTTTTCTGAATAATTGCACTACACTCTTCGCTAAGTGCCACAATTTCATTGTCTGTGAACTTTCTTTTCTTGTTTAAAATATCTTTCATAAACTTCACAGAATTGGGCATTTGTTCTAATGCTTCTACAAAAGGAATGTTCACCATTAATTTCTTCAAGATTTCAAGAAATTTAGAAAATTGCTTATCCTTTTTATGCTTCTTTCACTGAGGGAATGGTGGTGGTGGTTTTTCTACAGAAATTTTCCTAGGTATTAGTGGATATTCTAAATTTCGATCTTGTTGATCCTTCCCTTTTTCAGTTTCCACTTTCTCTTTTTCACTTTCAGTTTCTTTCTGTATTCTTGTTTCTTACTCTTTTCCACTTTGTAATTGTATCACTTTGATTTGTTCTTTTCCTTGGTCTTTAGGATTTTTTTCCACATTACTAGGAAAAGTTCCAGGATTTCTATTATTAAGTGCAGTAGCAATATGCCCAAGTTGAGTTTCAATATTTTTATTCGTAGTTCCTTGATTTTGTATTTGGTTTCCTTGAATTTGTAGCTGATTTCCTTGATTCTGCAAATGCTGGCCCATATTTAATATTAATTCTTCCATAAATAGCTTTTTTTCCTTATTAAATCCAGGTGGATATGAAGGTTTATAGTTAGAATTTTCTTGGTTAGACGAATTTTGTATTGGATTTACTGAGTTGTTCATCCATTGTTGATTAACAAAGTTGTTATTCCAATTAAAATTTGGATGGTTCTTCCAACTAGGGTTATAATAATTTGTATAAGGATTATTAGGTCTATTATTAATAGCATTTAAAGTCTCATATGAAGATTAAGCATCTATAAGTTGTCCAGATAAATTTTCTTCTATTATAGTAGGAGAATAATTCATTCCAAAGGGAAGTTAGAGATTAAGAACGAATTTAAGCAGATACAATTTTTATCAAGTATACGGAAATAAAGAACACTTATACTAACTTCTATTACTTAATTTTTGAATGGAAGATTGCAATTTAGAAAAAGTATCTTTCTCCTTGTTAAGAGAATTAAGTGAGTGGATAAATAAATTAGTTAGAATTATATTGTGCCAAATAGGAGCATTCCTATTCTTTACCCTTTGGTCCAGGCATAAAGAACATTGACTAATCCCATGCTTGGTTACTGAATCTGCGGCTAGGCTGGGAGGATACCGGCTGCCACTTCAGAGCTCCCACGTTCCCCTCGCCTGAGGGCTAACATCTACACTTCAGGTCCCAAACAATAGGACCGAATTGAAGATTTTAGTCTGTCACATTAAAATATTCAATTCTACGCCCGATAATTAATATTTCCCTATTTATTTGCACCCTCCTTTCAAGGCTTTTGAATTCCCTGAATTTTAGATGTAATCTTTACTACAGTTGATAATTCAACATATTTTAACAATTCAATTGGCCAGAGTGAAAGTAAATTAAGTTTTAAGTAATAGATTATCACAATTTTTATTTGATATTTTAAGGCACAACTAATTCAAATTTCCATTTCACAAAATCTCAACAACAAGGGGAAATATAGAGAAAACTACTCAGAATGCATAGGAAGAATAACAAAAAATTTGGATTTCATTTAAAGTTATAAAACAATAAACAAAAACTTATCTCGAATCTTCTCCCCAAGCAGACTCCTTGAAGTTCCTCTAACTCCTCCTTCTCGTACAACACACTCAATTATACTTACTAATATACTCTAGAACACACTATTGCACTCAAAATAACACACAATAGACTCACCACACACTACTAATTTTCACACATTCGATCCTAAATTCGTCTCTATTTAAAGAAGAAGGAATATATCCAAAGGTTACTTAAGCATCTCTTCAAAAAGAGTCTAGATTCAATGTATTTGGCTTGAACCGACCTTCTCACCGTCGGCGGGCTCATTGGCACCGTCGGCGGGCTTCTAGAACATTGGCCAACTGCTAAGGCTCGATCTCGCCGTCGGTGGGTTCCTGTATAATATATTTAAATCTCTCCGGAAAAACACGCCGTCGGCGACCTATCCCTAGCCGTCAGCGGGCTAGTTCAATTTTCATCTCTTTTAGTCCTTTTTATTTCAGATTCGCTCTTTTTTCCATCTTTTTGCTCCATTACCTATAAATCATTATTCCTGCAATAAAACATAGGAAATACCTTTCTTTAAAGTGCAATTTCATATAAAATTGGTATGAATTTCTCAATATATTTTTCACTGGTCAAAAGGATCACTTTTATCCCGACCCCATACATACCGACTCTGGACTTGACAGTGTCAGAAAGACAAACTGATGAAAAAGATATTTCTAAAGAAGAATTACGTTGAATTTGAAACATCAGACGACACTCTTTTGAACTATTTAAACATATCAATTGACAGATTATCAACATACTAGAGGGTATTAAATTGTTCACTAAAGTATTCGATGAAGATGAACAAGCGGCTATTATCGAGCATGTGATGGAAGCTTGAGATTTGGGTCGGGCTGGGTGACTTAAGAAGAGAACCTATTCTAATCCAAAGAAGTAGATACGTGGCAAAGGACGGTTGATAATCCAGTATGGATGTTGTTGTAACTATGCTAAGGACAAGAAAGGAAACCATCTTGGGATTCTACGACATGAACAGGTGGATCTGATGCCTACTGTGATCATCCAGATCATTAGGCGACTTGTCACCTTGGGGATAGTACTAGCAAGCTATATCCCAGATAGTTGTATTATCAACATTTCTGAAGAGGGAGATTGTATCCCGCCTCATATCGACAGTCACGACCTCAAAAGGCCATTTTGCACATTGTCCTTAATGAATAAGTGTTCTATCCTCTTTGGGAGAGAGATATAGATTATCGGACTAGGAGAATTTCATGGTACCACATCTGTTTGATTTGAGGATCAGTTCTTCTATTGCAAGGGAACGACGCTGATGTGGCAAAACATTACATAGCAAGCGTCAGTAGACATCACATCTTGATCACTTTATGTCGAATATGTCCAGACAAATGACCCATCGGATATCAGGCCATTCAAGAGCTTGAAGGGTTGAAACCTCTAGAATTACCATGACCCCATAAATTTCCAAACACCTAAGACATATTTGTCAGACAATTCTTGGGGTGTTAGATATTTGAGGATGGTTTAATAGTATCCAAGGTTGCAATAATAACAAAAGGACAATATGATAATTTCTAATGTGATAAATATCGTTAGTTTGTAGCATGTGTGCTATGTGACATATCTATTTTTGACTTTTATTCTCAATGTACATTATCCTTGATGATGCAATAAAATGTTGAAAAATATTCCCCAGTTGACAATAACAAATTGGTGGGTCCAAAAATGTCAAGATGAACATTTTAATTAAAAATGACATGATAAACAAATTGCGATAATTAACATGTGATTTATCTTTTGATCTGTAAAGGTCAAATGCCCAACAGATACGCTTTTCTTTATGTGTAACTTCCAGTTATCGAATATAAGTCCCTTCTCGATACGGAAACATGGCATTCTTTTAGATGTTTTCTTTGAGAAAGGATATAAGTCGTATATCATTCCTTCTCAAAATCAACATGTCAACATTTGTCATTTTTGAGAAATGAAATATGACATCCATTTTCACTCTCTAGTTATTGGATATAAGTCCCTTCCTTACACGGAAACGTGACATTCCTTTAGCTTTTCCATTGAGAAAGGATATAAGTCGCATAGCATTCCTTCTCAAAATCGACATATTAACATTTGACATTTCTGAGAGATGATATGACATCTTCTCTCTCTCTCCAGTTATTAGATATAAGACCCTTTTTGACACGGAAACACTACATTCCTTTAGTTTTTTCTTTGAGAAAGGATATAAGTCGTATAACATTCCTTATCAAAATCAACATATCGACATTTGACTTTTTTGAGAGATGATATGGAATCTTCTCTCTCTTCAGTTATTTGAAATAAGACCCTTCCTGACATGGAAATATGGCATTCCTTTAACTTTTTCTTTGAGAAAGGATATAAGTCGCATAGTGTTCCTTCTCAAAATCAACATATCAACATTTGATATCTTTAAGAAATGGTATAAGACCTCCTTTAATGGAATATGGCATCCACCTTCTCTTCAAAATAAAATTTCTTTGACATTAAAATGACTTATAGACTGACAATGAATATTATGACATCTAAACAATTTTGGTCAACACCAATATGTTCGGCATACTTGTACAGTATTCCACACATATTAGGGGCCCATTTGTTGATCTCACTTTGGTGAGGATCATTTCAAACTCAGCTTGAGATAGGAGATATACCAATACTGACTTCCTAGTTCTCATTGATGGACATTAAACCCTAATGTTTAGGGTAAAACCCTATAAATCCTTTTTAATCCAAATTTTTATGACATCTTAAAATGATCAAATCAGTAATGACAAACCCTGATCTTATCAATGATCCCCGATAAATATATGTGCGCCCAAAACTTGACTCCACACCGAATATATGTGCTGATGATTTAGATATGAATATTATGATTTTATAATATGGGATATTATGCAAGTATACGTATCGTTTATCAAGTAATGTAGGACTTTCTGATTAAGCCCCGAGATATCAAACGCACAGGGAAATGTAAAAATTTTTAAAGAATTAAGAATATTATATTTTTACTTTTTTAATGACTTTTGAAAGTATGTTTTGATTTTTAAAGCTTGAAAATTGTTTTCGGTATTTTTAATAAAAGGCTAAGCAGGAAATGAAAATTATCAGAACTTTAAAATGCGATTTAAAATATTAGAAAATAAAATATCTTTTTCTTTCCCTTATAAAACAGTAATAATTATGAAAGCACTGTTGTGGAAGTATTTAAATGTGTTTTGACAAATAGGAGCAAATTTATTCTTTACCCTTACTTGGTTCTATAAAGAAATTGGTTAATTTAAAATTTTAAAATTTTAAACATGATTAGGCAGGGAAGATACCAGCTCTCACTCTAGAGTTCCCTCGATTCCCTCCACCAGGGGGCTAACTTCTCATAACAAAATTTAAAATATCAAACCAAATTAGGGAACTTTAGCTTGTCACTCTAAAGTTCTCTAATTTCACTCCCCATTAAAAACATATCTTCTAATATATATTGCATACAATTATATGGACTACAATTCTCACTCATATAATTGCATGTGATTTTTACCAATAGTTGTTTGAGACAATACTGCATTGGATCTTACATAATCTCACAACAAATTTAACATCTTAACTTATTTAAGAAAGAAAAAGATAAAGAAAACTACTCATATTTCATGGAGAAAACACAAGCACACATTGATTTGAAAATAGAAATCATAAAGAAAACACAACAAGAAAAACTAAAATAAAAATAGAAGTAAACACTTATCTGAAAATCCTCTCCACAAGACTCCGGATGTTCCTTTCAAACTTGACTTTCCACATGTCAACACTACAGAGGTTGGCGCCCAACTCTGTTGACTCCAACTCTGACTTAAAACTTTAATAAGAACTAGATAAATGGATGAAAGAAAAATTGGTGGAAAGAAAGTTTCACACCAACCCTTTCTCCTCTAAAACTAAACTAACTAAACTGAAAAAAATAAAAGACTGAAAGTAAAACTAGGGAAGACTCTTTGAAACTAGAAGATGACTCTGAAAATTAGAAAAGACTCTTGAAAAACTAGACAATACTCTTGAAAACTAGACTCTCTAAAACTATCATGCATAATTTTAATAATAATCCAAAAGGTTCCTTAGTGTCTTTTTAAATCATGTCCAGATTCAACGTATCCACCAAAAGATGCATCCCTTCATTCAAATTTGCCGCCCATGGGAAGTTAAGGAACTCACCATCAAAAGTTGCTTCAAACACCACTTGAAATTGGCGCCAAAAATGAAGAAAATTCGATTTTTAACTGTAGCGCTTAGCCCCCAAAGTCCAATTTTTCATTTTTTTCATTTTTTTGTTCCAATTTTGATCTAATTTTGCTCCTTTCATCATAATTACTCATTTTCATTATACCTGCAAAAAAAACACAAAATACCTTCCATTAAAGTGCAATATCATAAAAAATAGGTATAAAAATGTGCATAAAACCACTATATATTTCAGGTGTATCAATCAACTATTGACCTAACTGGTCGAACTTTGACCTAAAAAGTCAACTTTAGTCAAAATGGTCAATTTATGACCCAATGACCACCACATTGACCTAACTGGTCAACCTTTGACCTAAAAATTCAACTTTGGTCAAAATGGTCAATTTCTGACCCAATGACTACCCCATTGTCCCAACTGGTCAACCTTTAACTCAAAAGTCAACTTTGGTCAAACTGGTCAATTTTTGACCTAATGATTACCACATTAGTCAAATCTTGACATAACCAGTCAACCCTTGACCTGAACAAACTAATTTGGTTAAATTGGCCAATCTAAGATCTAAAAGATTACCACATTGACATCATTGGACAACTATTGACCTAATCAACTCAACATTGGTCAAGAAGACCAGTACAAAATCTAAAAGTCACCACATTGACTCTTAGATTGACCTAAACCTTAAAATTAGTCAACATGACAAAATTAAACCCTAAATGACAAAATCTTTGGACCTAATGACCAATCAAACCATTACAAGGTGAAGAAAGTCAAAATTGGTCACCTTTGGACCAAAATGGGTAAACCTAGGTCATCATAGGTCAGCCATGGTCAACTTTAGTTAATATTAATTAAATTTGGTCAAACTGCCTAATTTTGAACAAACAAAGATGAAATTAATCAAATAATTAGTTCTAAAATTATTTTGGTTAATTCATTGGCTAATAATATAATTTTCAATATTTCTCATTAATGAAATAATTAATTAAAATGGAAATACTATTAAAAATCCATAAAATGAAATTTGGATATATGACACCATTTATGACATAATAAATGGTTTTCAAATTTTCAAGCACATTAATGACACCATGATGACCTCACATGGGTTACACACAACCCATGAGACCAATTAAAAATAAATCAAACAATTAAGTGACTCATGACATATCACCTTAACTATGGTTAAAAGACATAATTACACTTTAATCATAAAGGGAAATGAGGTGTCATCCTCTCCAAAACTCAAACCATGAATCATTCTCTTGCATGAGATGAGTTGGCTGGCCACTTTAAGTGTGCTATAGACAAACCAATAAGGATGAAGCACCACTTAACCTCACCTTTGTATCATGGTTAACTCACATTATGCTTCATCATGACAAAATTATAAAAATGGAAAAATGGAAGGATTACATGGCATCCTTTCATCAAAACTTAAATGACATGGAACATAGATGATGGCTTGCCTTTATTGAGTCACCATGCAACTCCCTCTCATCCAATAGAGAGAAAACTTGACTTCAGTTATCCAATTATCATGATTAAATCCAATGATAAAAATGGATGAATAGAAGGCCCATGTGTCATTTTTTCTTCACGACCATTGAATGATAAATATGGACTTATGTGCATGAGGTTGATCCATATCATTTTAACCAATCTATACCTCTCTAGCCAACCAATGGAAGCAAGCAAAGCCATGGGTTAAAACTTCACCATACTTGGAAATCCATAAAGGCTAAGGTTGGGAAACCTAAATTCCCTTATCCACAACCAAAATTCTATCCTACAACTATCATGAGGAAGTTAATAACTCCCCCAAATCAACCCTAGCCAAACCAAGCTCTTCTAGGCTATAAATAAAGCCTAAATTTGAGAAGGCTAAGAGAGAGAACAAAATTGGGAGATGCCTCCACACTGCCTAATTCCCTTAGCCCTGAATAGCAAAAATGTTCCCTAGGACCTAGGCAATTGATCCCTCATGAAATCAAGCCATGAAATCCACCCAATCTCCTCAATTTGGCTAACCCGAAAGGACCCAAAACAGGACATTTTGGGAATGTGAAACTAAATTCTTCAAATCTTCAAATTGACTTTCCTAAATCCATTTAGGGACTAAACGAGGAGGATCTCAATTGAAATTGGCCATCCCCATAGCCTCTAAGACATCAATCGATCACATCCACCCAAACCGAGTCTCTTTTGATCAAAGTCATACAAAGACTCGATTTGAACTTAAATTGAGTTGAGGGCAAGCCTTCCCAGGACCAATTGAAGTTTCCAATCCATCCAATTCAAAGATAACCTCACTGAGGCTAAGGTATGGATATTCCACTTTAATGGCGTTCGGGTTTCAAACTTTGTGAAACAAACCATTTCAAAACCCATACATCACCGTATGGATGGGTTCGTCATCTCAAAATGATCCTATAGAAACAAATTTCACTCTATTTCATTAAGAATTAAGAGAGATATTGTTCTGATATCATGAACGGTCTGCTGGATCAGAGAAGATGAGGGAGTTGAACGAGCGCCGTCTGATTTTCTGTTTAAAAAACGGATGGCTTTGATTTAAACACAGCCGCTCTGTTGTTTTGATCATCGCAAGGGATCAGCCGCATCTTCGACTTATCCGAGGACACGCGGCGGCACTGAAAATTTTTGTTTAGATTAAGGATTTAATAAATACATATTATTCTTAATCTAATAAAAAAATTATATCTTGACATAGAAAAATCCTATAAATAAGACAAAAATACCTGTAAACTCAGGGTGAGGAGGAGAAAATTATGAGATCAAAATCATAATTTTATTCTTTATATTTAATTTTTAAATAATTAAATACTCTCTAGAGTATTTTAATTATTAAAAATTATTGACAAAACAAAATAATATGAAAATTTCAAGGATTTATTTCTAGATCTTTAGGAACTTTCTTTGATTTTTCCTAGGCTAGGAAAATCCTCTAAGACCCACTTTCCTAATTTTCAAGACACTTTGTAATTATTTTTAACAATAATTATAAAAATGAAAATTAAGGAAAATAAAATTCGAAAAATGGTTATGAAATTTAAATTGATAGACAGCAACCTTAAAATGACAATTCTTAAACCATTAAACAATTTTAAATGATATTTTAAAATTAGGATTAAATTTTATTAATTAAAAATTAATATTTCAACACCCTAAAAAATCTTGTCCTCACCCATCTTAGCCCATTCACAATGGACTAAGTCAAAATTGAGTCTAACCTTAAATAGATTCAAGACAAGCTTTAATTAGGTCTAAGACATGAAATTATACCTAATTTAAACCTTAATTAACTCATTAAACCTTAATTACATTTTTTTTAATACAAAATCAAACTTTAATTAAGTTTAAGGACATATTAAACTTAATTAATGCATAAAACCTTAATTACATTAGGTTTAATCCAAAATCAGATTTAAATTATGTTTAGAGACATATTAAACTTAATTAATCTATTAAACCTTAATTACATTAGGTTTACGACAAATTAAATTTTAATTAGGTCTAACCCTTAATTAGACCTCATTAAACACCTTAAACCTTAATTACATTAGTTTAAGATAAACTAAACCCTAATTAGAACTAACCTCTAATTAGACCTAATTAAACACTTTAAACCTTAATTACATTAGGATTAAGACAAATTAAACCCTAATTAGGTTTAACATAAATTAAACCCAACTAATCAATTTAAACCATACTTACATTACGTTTAAGTAACTCTTAGACCCTAATTAGGTTTAACCCATATTAAACCTGATTAATTAACTGAAACCTTACATTCATTAGGTCTAAGTAACTATTAAACTCTAATTAAGTCTAACATAATAGACTTACTTAAACTATTAAACCTTAACTAACTAAGTTTTAATCAAACATAAACTCTAATAAGTCTAACACATTAGACCGAATTAAACTATTAAACCTTAACCAACTAAGTTTTAATTAAACTTAAACCTTAATTAAGTCTAACACATTAGACTTAATTAAACTATTAAACCTTAACCAACTAAGGTTTAATCAAAACTAAACTCTAATTAAGTATAACACATTAGACTTAATTAAACTATTAAACCTTAACCAACTAAGGTTTAATCAAACTTAAACCCTAATTAAGTCTAACACATTAGACTTCATTAAAATATTAAACCTTAACCAACTAAGGTTTAAACAAACCTAATATTTAATTAAGTCTAACATATTAGACTTAATTAAAATATTAAACCTCAACCAACTAAGGTTTAATCAAACTTAAACCCTAATTAGGTCTAACACATTAGACTTAATTGAACTATTAAACTTTAACCAACTAAGGTTTAATCAAACTTAAACCCTAATTAGGTCTAACCCATTGGACCTAATTAAATCATTAAACATTATCTAATTAAGGTTTAAATAAACTTAAACCCTAATTAGGTCTAACCCATTAGACTTAATTAAATCATTAAAACTTAACTAACTAAGGTTTAATCAAACTTAAACCCTAATTAGGTCTAATCCATTAGACCTAATTAAATCATTAAACCTTAACTAACTAAGGTTTAATCAAATTTAAACCCTAATTAGGTCTAACCCATTAGACCTAATCAAATTTAAACATAATTAATTCTAAACGTATTAGATTTAATTAATTTTTAAGCCTTACTTAAATTAGGCTTAAGTAACCTCAAATCATGATTAAGTCTAACTTTAACTAGACTTAGTCAAACCTTAAGTCTTACTTAAATAAGACTTGAATGGTCTTTAATTCTAATTAAGTGTAATATAATTAGAATTAATTAACCTTTAAGTATTACTTAAATAAATCTTAAACCTTACTTAAGTTTATTTTAACTAGACTTAACTCAAACATTAGGTTCAACCCATATTGAACCTAACTCAACCTAACTTGAACCCAAGTTAAACTCAAACATTAGGTTCAACCCATATTGAACTTGACTCAACATTTCTAACTTAGGATCAATCTAAATTGAAACTAAGTTAATCAACAACTCACATCGAACTGAAATCAAACTTCTGACTTAATATCAATTCAAACTACTTAGATTCAAATAACATTGAATCTAATTATCTAAGTCTAAATCATATTAAACTTAATACTTCTTTTTAGATTCACATGACATCGAATCTAAAAATATTAAGTCTAATTTATGTTAGAATTTATCTTAGTCTTATATATATTAGACTTAATATTTCTTTTTAGATTCAAATGACATCAAATCTAGAAAAATAAAGTCTAACTTATGTTAGATTTTATCTATGTCTAATCTATATTAGACTTAATACTTCTTTTAGATTCAAATGACATCGAATCTAAAAATATAAAGTCTAACTTATGCTAGATTTTATCTAAGTCTAATCTATATTAGACTTAATACTTTCTTTTAGATTCAAATGACATCGAATCTAAAAATATAAAGTCTAACTTATGTTAGATTTTATCTAAGTCTAATCTATATTAGACTTAATACTTCTTTGTAGATTCAAAGTACATCGAATCTAAAAATATAAAGTCTAATTATGTTAGATTTTATCTAAGTCTAATCCATATTAGACTTAATACTTCTTAGATTCAAATGACATTAAATCTAAAAATATAAAGTCTAACTTGTGTTAGATTTTATCTAAGTCTAATCTATAATAGGCTTAGAATTTCTTTTAGATTCAAATGACATCAAATTAGATTTTATCTAAGTCTAATTCATATTAGACTTAGCATAACGAATCTAAAATTTTAAAGTCTAACTCATATTAGATTTTACCCGATTTTACCCGATTAAAGTCTAACTTATGTTAGATTTTATTCAAACGACATTAAAACTAAAAATTCTTAAGTTTAATTAGATCTTACAAACATTAGATCTAAATAAAACTTAACCCCTTTCTTCAAGTCTAAATTAGAATTAAAATAAATTGGAACTGACATATAAAAACAATCAAAATGACAATATGATCAATTTTAATCGGTTAATAAATCATAAATAACTTAAAATTTTCCAAATTAAAATCTGAAAAGCCATTAAAACTTAAATGAAACACTAATGAAAAAAGATCACCAAATGCAACTTGAACCCCCGTGTTCTTGATCAATGAAGATTTCTTAGACGATGCAACCCTGGTTGTTGACTGAAATCTTCTGGTCTTGGTTTAAACACCTTTCGGACTAAGTAGATTAAGGCCCCTGATAACCTTGGAATGACGGAGCCAGTGAAAACTTGATTGGGTTATCCAAAATTTAACTAACTAAAAGAGGATTTTAAGAAATAAAATTAACATTATTTCTTCGGACACTCTTTTCCTTTGCAGAGTGAAGACAAGTTTTGTTTTAGATTTTCTTTGCATATTATAAGCTATGCTAACTCTTTTTTGCAGGACAATCAAGATGAAACGATGACATTAGTTTCATTCTAGATTTTCTTTGCATGTTATAGAGTGTACTAATTCTATTTTGCAGGACGACATTCCAAAGACGGAATAACAACATAAAATAATATGACAAAACAAAATTAAAACTTTTAAGTTAGCCATAAAACCTAAGACAAAGATATAACATGAAACAAAATGATATACTAATAACCTGACAAAACAAAACCAAAACTTTTAGGATACCCAGAAAACCCAAAACAACAACAAAACGACATTGACAAAACAAAACAAAACAAAACAACCATATTAATAAAACAACAATAAAATGACATTGACAAAACAAAACAAACAACGAAACAAAACGACATTGACAAAATAAAATAAAATAACAACGATCAGAAAACCAAACCTTTAGGGTATTACATGACACTTATTACCCTTAAGATTAAACATTGAAATTTACTTCCTTAATCTTGAAACTTCTTAGAAAACAAGTGATTAAAATTAATCAAAAGTTTTCTTATACAATCATATTTGTCTTAGATGTAATTAACTATAGGAGCTTGCTCCTATAAGAGATTTAAAGAACTCAGGATAGATGTTACATCTAGAAATATCTAATTATAAAAATTTCATTATCCTTATATAGAACTTCTAGGATAAGACATTCTAGAATTTTCTTTATAAGGATTAGCACCGACATCTCCTTTTCTACAGTTTTCTATCTTATTAGCTCTTATTTTCTTCAAATTTCTTATTATCTAAGGATCCTTTTACAGGTTCCAAAAAAATAAGATTTATTGAAGATTAGGGCAATATTATAGATAAACATAGTGGCGACTCCAAACAAATGACATCGACATTGACACCGAGAAAATCTCTGACACTGCTACGAGCGCCGACACTATAGTCTAAATACTATTATGAATAACTTTACCAATGTAAATTATTCTCATGTTTTGGATACAAAAAATTAGAATAGCTCTATCTCTTGAAACTTTGTTATGATGATATGTAGGTAGTAGTCTTGTAAAAATAAAGAATGTCAGGCTTTAGATGCTCAAATTTAAAATGTCTAGGATGACTTTCGAGTTTTAGGCGATGTCGGTTGATGCGAGACTTATATTTTTGCAAGAATTTATGAACTCAAATTTATATATTTATAATGATTTTATAAAGTTTAAGCACTCAACGCAAGTATACGTATCATATCAAGTAATACATGGCTCTAATGGAGTACTGGTTATCGATCCCACAGGGAAGTACGAAGTATAAGAAAGTGTTTCACAATATATATAATATAGCACTGAAATCTGATACTCAAGTTGCACTTAAAGTTTAATACTTACTTTTACTACCACAATGCAAAAAATAGTAACAATTAATTAAACTACAATTACTTCTAACAACTTTGAAAATAGAATTAACTAACAGACACACTAAACTATGTATTTGAATGGTTTTTGATATATTAGAAATGTATCTTTCCTCTTGCAAAGAGAATGTGATGTGTGGATGATATGGAACAAATATCTATGTTATTGTGTCAAATAGGAGCATAGATATTTCTTTACCCTTAAAAGAGTACCCCTCCTCTTCTAAGCATGAAAAGAACATTGACATATCCTAAGTTTACTCACTCAATCTAAGGCTAGGCTGGGAGGATACCGGCTCTTACTACGAAGCTCCCACTCACCCTTCACCTGAAGGCTAACCTTCGATGTTTAGTTACTAATCCTAGAACCAATTTGGGGATTGACCCGACCCGCAATAACGCAGTAATATTCGCTTCCAAAAGATGGCCAAAAACTTGACTCAATTTATAAATAGCGGCTAGTGTATAAAATCAAAATATTGTAAAATTTTAGAAAATATTTTACACACTAGGGGTACTACGCAAGTATACGTATCGTTTTAAGTAATATAGGGTTTTCTTTTATAACCCCAGTATTGATCCAACAGAGAAGCGAGGTAAGAAATTCTTTAGGCTAATTCCAGTCTATTTCTATAAGGCCTAAATTTGGAATGTTGATTAAAATGAGTTTTCCAATAACCAATCCTAAATAAAGTTCTTAAATAAAAAGATAACTTATGGATAAATTGGTTTGGAGAAATTCGAGTTATTAAAAATTACCTTTCTCTTGCAATTACATAGATAATGTGTAAGAAAGATATGCTTAGAATTAATGTAGTAGTGCAAAATAGAAGCATTCCTATTCTTTACCCTTTGTCCAGGCATAAAGAACATTGGCTAATCTATAGATCGGTTCAGGATGTTTTATTAGTAGAATGGGTTAATCAGAGCTCACACTCTAGATGTCCAAGGGTGGCTATGGTCGGCCCTACCGAGTGACCCGTTCCCTTTCTATAGATCAAATTATTAGAATTTAGTACGTCACTCTAAAAACTAATCAATTACGCGCCCGATAAACAATATCTCCCTATTTATTTGCACTTCACCTTGAATAACTCGCACTGAAGGCCTTCGACTACCCAAGGATTCATGTGATATCTACTAGTTAAGAATTCATCTCCTTCTAGGTCTCGAATTCTTCAACGAGGTTTTAATAATACAAGTGATCAATTTGTAAAGTAAATGAAGATCCGGTATGATTATCATGACCATAATTTAATAAGAGAATATCTAAGCAAATCTTAATTCCTAAACATGCATCTATTTCATTACAAAATAAAAGTAAATGAAAATAATGGCATAAGAAGTAAAAGAATTGATAGAACTATATAATAAATTAAGTGTTAACAAGGAACTTATTTCATTAGTATTCTATTATATTTATGCAACTATCTATCACCTAGAAGCATCTAATAGATAATTCTATCATAAAAATGATTTTCCTACTGTCGGCATATTTTTAGGTTGTGTGTTGTATTTTAAAAAGGAGGTCGCCTACAGAAGTAGTCGGCAAATTTTTAGTTTAATTGAAATTAATAATTTGAAAAGTAGTATTTGATTTTGAAAATGATTTTAAGTTTGAAAATTTTAAGATATGAAATCAAACTGATCTCACATCCTAAATAGTTTATATAAACGAGCACCGCACCAAAAACCGTATATCTATCCTGGAGGATAGACACACTGCTTGATGATGGGGCTCAGTTAAATAAACTAGGAGATTTGTGACATCCGTTTGGTCTGCGAACCAAATTTATAAGCTGACAAGTTTCCCTGCTTAATACAAAGGAATTAAGCAGGGTTTATATTACCTGGGTTCTAAAAGTTCCCTATAAGGGCAAGCCCCTATAGTTAATTACATCTTAAATGATGGGAATCATTTAAGAAAACTCTCGATAATGATTAGTGGTTTTGCTCTCAAGAATTTCAAAGTTTAGGGCTTTCAAAGGATTGGATTTTTGAAATTTCAAAAGGGGATGGATCAAATTTGGAACAGTTATTTTCAAGAGTCCAAAGGAAGAGAAGTAGGAGAAGCTGAGGATCCAAGAAGAAATCTTGGCAACTTCCCAAACTATCCTATTGTTTGGCTTCAATTTGGGAGTTCATTTAATATTTCATCTTGCCTGTTTTAATTAATTAGGACTTATATTTGTATGATATGATTATACAAATAGCCTCAAAGATGTGAGGGTTTATGTCGTACCAAACGACTACCTCGGAGTCCTAAGACCGGTTAGGGCTTAATTTGCATAACATGATTATGCAGATGCCTAACAAAAAAGTTGAGGATTTATGTTGCACTAGGCAAACTCCCTCGAAATCTTACGGTTTGGTTGTTTAATTCTAGGAATGTTTAGCTGATGTCGAGTTGTTTTGCTGACAAAGATGGTCGTGCTGCCCATCGTGCTCCAAGCTTCTTTTTGTTGCAGAGGTTTAGTTTTAGAAGTCATAAATCAAGAGATGAGAGAAGTGTTTTGGTTTAGAGAGAATCTTAAAATCCAAGTGTTTTTAATATTTTAATTAAACAAATCTTAAAGTTGTTTAAACAGAACTGATTAAGATCCCACGGTTCCGTCATCCCGTCACCATTATTTTCATCGAATTCACTTAGTCCAGATGAAATTGCTAAACTCAACTGAATGAGTTCCACACTTTCATTTAGACCTTGGGAAATCCCGTTAACAACACGTGAGTTACATCATCCGAGGTATTCCCGATCATTCAATGAAACGTTTTAATTTAGTTGTGATTGTAGTTTTGTTGTTTTGTTTGTGATTAAATTTGGAGTTATTTTATATTTTGAAATGTTGTGACAGTGAATTTTATCTTGTAATGACTTTTAATTTAGTTTTGGTTTTAGTTCAGGGACTATCCTAAAGGTTTTGGTTTTCATGCAACAGTTTTGTTTATCATGCAAGAAAAAGTAAAATACAGGGTCTTCCCATCATCCCAAGCTGCACTTGAAACACATGTTAAGGCATTTAAATATTTTGCAAGAAATACCTAGGTAAAGCTAAGGGAAAGGGTATTGGTTGTCTACCAAGTTCCTAATACTATAACTAGTCATCTCCTATGACATCTAGGTTCTTGGTTTGGTTTAAGGATGATTTTCTTCATCAAAGAACAACTAGATTCAATTGTTCTTCTAAAACATCCCGTTATATTGACGAAGTGCTTAGGACGAGTCCTAAACATCTTTTCAATATTTCTGGGATTGTTTTGAGTCCAAGTAAATTTAGTTGCACAGGTGAATTAATCATCTAGGGGTTTAAGTTTTGTTCCCTTGCTCAGTGAACTAGGACATTTGAATATTCTATAAGTGAAGTAACACTTCACTTGATACTTCATTTAAGAGTTATAATAATAAGAGCTTTAAAAGGGCAAATCAACTTATTAAGTATTTTAATGATTTAAACTTAATGATTTAATTTTAATTTTGAATTGATTATAAAAAAATTAGTTTAAGTTTGGAATAGTGTTCAAGTCCTTTATGTTTTAAGTTTACTTTAAGTGTTTGGTTTAACTCTTAATGATTTCATTTAGGTGTGTTGTTAAATGATTTTAATTCAATTTAATTTTAATTTAATTTAAGTTTAATTTAATTTAATTTAATTTAATTTAATTTAATTTAATTTAATTTGATTTAATTTAATTTAATTTAATTTAATTTAATTTTAAATTTTAATTTAATTTTAAATTTTAATTTAATTTAATTTTAATTCAACTTAATTTGATTTAATTATTTTGATTTAATTTAAATTTTAATCTTAATATATTAAATATGATTTAATTTAATCGTTAAGGTGTTAACGTGATTTAGATTTTGATTTAATTTAATCTCAACATCTTAAATTTAATTTAATTTAATTTAAATTGTTTAGCATTTTAAATTTTAAGTTAGGATTATCCTTTTAGTTAAGAATTAAATATTATTGAAGTGATTAATTTAGGGATTCGTAAATTAAAGAATAAATATCCTCTTAATAATATCCCTACTTTAATAATTCCAATTTCTATTATTTTTCCAAATTTTCAATTAATTAATTAATTAAAGTTTTATTTTAATTATATTTGAAATGGTTAGTAGGTTTCTACCCTCAATCATTTAAGTTTCAATCATCCAAAATCAGATTAAAATCAAATATTTTACCCCCCACTTTTTTGATTAATCCTAAAATTTTAATTAGGGGTTGAAATTTTTAATTACCCTTTTGCCCTTCAAGCTTAATAATTCTATAACTCACTAAACTAAGCTCAAATGAACTTGAAATTTTTTTGTAACCTCACTCACATGTCAATTAAGACATTAGAGGAGAAAATGTGATTTTTCTGTATTTAATTTATTTATGTAATTATTTTTTAATGGAAAATAGGGGTTTTCAAGGAAAATTCAATAGCATGACCAAGGAAATGTTTCTGTCCTTAAGAAAATTATGGGATGTTCCTAATGATCAGAGGACCATTTGGACCAATTTTGGTGATTTTTTTAATTATATTTTATTTATTATAATTATTTTGATTTTTGGAGTGCTAATTAATTTAAAAAATAAAATAAGTGTTGAAAAATGGATTTTATATTTTTCAAAAATCTCACTGACCTCAGGAAAATTAGAGAACAAAATTTTATATTTTTTTTTATTTTTCTTTGATTTATTAGAATTATTTTAGTGGAAATGTTAAAGAAAATCATTTTTTTAATTCAAAAATTGTTTTAAGCCTTTAAAATTTAATATCATACCCTAGAGACTTAGGAAAAATATTTGGTTTATTCCTAGGTGATTAGAATTTAAAATGTGATATTTTGGTGATTTTTAATATTTTTATGATTTTTATTATTTTTTAATTATTAAAAATATTAAAATAATGATAAAAATCAACTTTTTTAGAAAATTACAATTTTAATTTTCCTAAATTCCTCTGATATCAGAGAAGCCACAAAACCATTTTTGTAAATTTTTGAAAAGTATTTTGTGAGTTATGAATTTTTAAAGTCTAATTTTGGTTATGTGACTTAATTAATTCATTTAGTGCGGTTAAACATTTCCAATTGATTTCAAATTTTTATGTGATGTTCCTCTGATCCTAAAGATCAGTGGAGAATTGTTTTCAAGTCAATTTGATGTGTAGTTAACCCAATTAATTAAAATTCAATTTTGGGTGTTAAGGCCAATTAGGGTTGTTCCAAGTGAATTAATTCAAAATCTATTTTTCTTGGGGTCTAGTCCTAAGGAACTTCACCAAATTTTTCTAGATTTTATTTCTCAATATGCTAATTATTGGAATTAAAATACTCAAAACAGTAACATGCAATTGGAAAATCAATAACTCCTCGCAGAGATGGCCTCGACCTTGGAAAATTCAGGGAATGTTTCCAAGTTCGGAGACTTCAAAGCCCTATGGTCTCATGCCATGGTGAATTGTCTACATGCATGGAGAATTAAAATAGTGCAGAGAGTAAATAATTAATTAAAAATAAAATACTCAATGAAATGACTTGATTTCTTTTCCACATTATTCACCTCTGTTCACTGAGCAAGAGGGTATTTTTATTTTATTTTTGTGATTCTTTTATGCAAAGATATGGATTTTTGAAGTTCTGGTAATTAAATAAATAGAAAAATACCCTATTTTCCTACTTATCCACGCGGCACCACGCAATCCTCGACAGCTCCGAAAGGCCACGCGACGTGCTTTGATTCGGTGCCGCCATCTGAGTCAGCTGCCACGGGGCCCGCGGTTCACGTACCATCTCCTGGTCCGACGCCATCTGAGCCGTCCGTTCAATACACGCGCGAATGGACGGCATCCGTTCATCGTCCCCGATCGACTTCACCTGAGAGTCGTCCATCTTCCAGGCTTGATATCTCCTTCGATACTTAACCAATTTCTATGTTCTTATACTCAATGGATTCGTCTTGAAGAGACAAACACATTCATACGGTTTATGTTGCATGAAATTGATCCAAACAAAATAGAGAATGTTCAGAAGCTCGGGAAGAAGAGAGAGCTCATACCTTTGCTCAGAGAAGTGTGGCTTCGATCTGAGAGTTGTGTCACCTTCGATTGAGTCCAAGTAAGCTCCAGATGAAGTCTCTGGCCCTGGGGAATTCTCTAGACTTGAATTCGACCAGACCCGATTCCAAAGCTTGGAGGCTAGACCAAATGGGTGGCCTGGAGAGGGGGCTTCCACTGGGGAACTCCTTCTCTTGATCTTGTGCAGGTGTGGGTGAGTTTAATTTGAGTTTGGTGGAGAATTGGAAAGCGTCCTGGTTTTGGATGGAATTTTGGCGAGAAATTGAGCTCGTGGATGGGGATTAGGGCAAATTATCACTCGGGGATCAATTGCTCTAAGTATGGAGGATAGTCCGGAACAATTTTGGCAGAGTTTCTGTATGGTTTGGTGCAACTCTTTTCTTGGCCGAGAGGGGGTGGGGTTTAAATAGGAGTGGCTGGAGGGCCTCCCAGGGGGAGTTAATGGCTGGGATCAGCTGCTCTGGGCAAGGGAAGAACAGCTTCAATGGCCATTGGGCATGGGGCAGCTCAGCAAGAGAGAATTTCAATGTTGGGCTCACATGGTGCTCTCGGCCATGACATTTTCCGGCGGCTGTGGTGGCTAGCCGGCCAGGCATGGGTCACCCTCAGGGTCAGTGAGGTCAGAGCTTGATTCCTGTGAGTTCAATTGATGGTTGCCATGTGTAAAGGTGGTGAATTGAAATGGAATGGGAAAGGGGTTATTTTGGCTTGGTTTGGGTCAACCCATGGTTCTGGGCTAGGTTCACCTCCCCATGGCCTACTTGGGCTGAAGAGAAAGCTATTTGGCTCAGTTTAATTAGTGGGGAGAAGTCACCATCCAAGTACAATTAGGCTTAAGCATGGTTTAGGGGAATCATGGGAGTGGTTAATCACTCTTAAGAGAATCATTAAAGGGTCCCCTCTTCTTGCCACTTTAGGTATGGTGAGGTGTCCAAGGCTTTCATGGCTCCCATGTGGCTCATACATGGCTTCATGGCTCCATTTGGCTTGGGAAAAGTCAAGTCAACTTTCATGGAAAAGGGTTTATGAAATTTTGAAAATTTTGGGGTTATTTGATGGGATTTGGCATAATACCATTTTGGTTTGATTTTCATGATGGATTTAGCACTTAGGGAGTGATATTAATTGAGTGAGGATGAGATGAGATTGTAATGTGGGCTTTAGGATGGGTTTGGGCTTTTAAAATTTGGTAAAGGTGGGCTTTTAAAATGGCTTAAGGGAATGGGCTTTTATGTTTCAAAATGGGCTTTTAGATGAAAACTTTTGCAAAGGACCATGCTAAATAAATGTTGGGTTTGGTTTAGGGATGTGTCATGAGTGATTTGAGACAAATTTGAGGTGATTTGGAATTGAATTGAGTCTAATTTGGGTCCCCTTGGTGATAGGGTCAAAATAGGTCAAAATGGACTAACTTGGGCTAAGATTGGGCTAATGTTGAAATTGATGTAAAGTCAATGTTGAGAAATGTTTATGGGAGTGTAACAAAGAGTTCTCAACCTTGGTTGGGCTTTAATTTTGGGATTTGGGTCTATTTGAGTTCATGGTGGATTTAGGCCTATTTAGGGAATTTTGGGTTTGGGTTGAATTTGAGTAAGGTTTGGGTCCAAATTTTGGGCAAATCAAGTTAGTGTTTTGTTTTTGGGGATGTTAGGGACAATTTAGAAAAGGTTTAGGGTCAATTGGGGTTGAGTAGGGTTGGTTTGGGCTAAGTTTAGGTCATGGGTCAAAATTAGGCTTTAAGCTTAAAATTGAAATTGGATTCAAATGTCAATCAAATTGGGCTTGGATTTGGTATAGATTGATATTGGGGATATTGAATTGAAGTTTAGAATTGAATTAAACCAAAGTTGGGGTCAATTGGAGTGGTTTGGTTTGACATTGGGTTCACTTTGGGTTAAAATAGGTTAAATTGGGGGTTTTGGTAAAAGTGGGGTAAATTGACAAAAATGGCTCATGGTTTAGTTGAACAAAATGAAATTGTGAATCTTTGGGAGTTTCTGGAATTTTTTGGGAATTTTTGGAATTTTTAAATTTTTTGGTCAAGAGGGGCATTTTGGTAATTTGGAGGGTATTGGGGGTAGTTTTGGCTTTAAATGATCAATTTGATTGGTGGAGAAATGTTCAAGGTTGTTTTTGGAAAATTTTTGGGTGATTTGGAAATTTTGGTGGTTTTGGGTAGTTTCAAGGGCTTTTAGTAGGTTTGGCGGGTCCGGGGCCCCGGGGGTCAAAAATTGAAATTCTGAAAAAATGAAGATTTATCAAATTTGAGTAGAATGGAATCACTTTGGTTGAGCCATGAAGCCATATTAAGCCCATATGAGCAATGAGAGGACTCATTTGAGGCATTCACTATGTTGTTCCTAACCCTCTTAGCCAGGGGCTTAGGGGTTAAGGATCATCCATATGAATTACCTACATGAGTCAGGAAGTCAAGTTGGGTGAGAGTGTGGGTTTTAGGATTTGGAATGTGTGTGTGAGAGTGTAGTGTTTGTGTAAGTCAGCCCTCACCAGACCGGCCACCCAGGGTGATCCTAAGGCCAAAGAGTCCTATAGGGAACTCATCCTTTAAACCTCCACATTCGATCTCAACCCTCTAGGTGATTAGGGGTCTACAATCAAGCTTGTGGGGTTTGCGAGGAGTTAAGAAGTGGTTGAGTTTCTAAAGGGGTAGGTTCCATCTCTAGTCCTCTAAGATAGTCAAAGGAAAAGCCTAAGGCTAGATCTTAAGTACTAAAGAGAGAAGAGAAGACCTCATCAAAAATGAGGTTAACAAATGGACCCCCAATAGGTGTGGTGTGCTAACCAAGCACACCGCGCGTATTGGCGTTGACCGAAGAGATCAACAAAACCAACACAGATGTCTAAGCGACAAACTTAGGACAGAGTAGAAAAATTTCCGCTGGGTAGTATCAAGTATATCTCCATGACTGGAGGTTCCTGAACTCTCACTGGGGAAAGGAAAAGGAGGTGAATTCCAAATCACAAGATCTGGGGAATTTTGATTTAAATTTCGTTTCATTTCATGTTCAAGTTTTGATGTGTGAGTTTAGGTTTTTGATTTGGAGTTCCAATTTAGATTGAAGTTTGATTTAAAATCAGTTTGAGGAAATTTGGATTTGAAATGAGAATTGAAACCCGAGTTACAATCTCGGGATTGCGAAGAAAACTGGATTTTAGGTAGTAGCCTCGGAGTAAGCATCCGAGTTTAAGTGTCGATTGAAAAGGATGAGAATCAGAATTTAGGTACTGATCTCGAAAGAGAACTGGAATTTAGGTACCAGTCCCACAAGTTTGGAATTGAAATTTAGATGTCAATTTGAAAGAGAATCGAAATTTAGGTATCGATTTCGAAAAGAGAGTCGGAATGTAGGTACCGATCTCGGAATGAGAACTGGAATATAGGTTCCAGTCTCGGAAATTTTGAATTGAAATGTATCAATTCAGATGAGAATCGAAATGTAGGTATCGATCTCGAAATGAGAACTGGAATGTAGGTACCAGCCTCACAAATTTTGAATTGAAATGTAGGTATCAATTCAGATGAGAATCGAAATGTAGGTATCGATCTCGAAATGAGAACTGGAATGTAGGTACCAATCTCGGAAATTTTGAATTGAAATGTAGGTATCAATTCAGATGAGAATCGAAATGTAGGTATCGATCTCGAATCGAGAACTGGAATGTAAGTACCATGTCGGAAATTATGAATTGAAATGTAGGTATCAATTCAGATGAGAATCGAAATGTAGGTATCGATCTCGAAATGAAAACTGGAATGTAGGTACCAGTCTCAGAAATTTTGAATTGAAATGAAGGTATCAATTCAGATGAGAATCAAAATGTAGGTATCGATCTCGAAATAAGAACTGGAATGTAGGTACCAGTCTCGGAAATTTTGAATTGAAATGTAGGTATCAATTCGGATGAGAATCAAAATGTAGGTATCGATCTCGAAATGAGAACTGGAATGTAGGTACTGGTCTCGGAAATTTTGAATTGAAATGTAGGTATCAATTCGGATGAGAATCGAAATGTAGGTATCGATCTTGAAATGAGAACTGGAATGTAGGTACCAGTCTCGGAAATTTTGAATTGAAATGTAGGTATCAATTCAGATGAGAATCGAAATGTAGGTATCGATCTCGAAATGAGAACTGGAATGTAGGTACTGGTCTTCGGAAATTTTGAATTGAAATGTAGGTATCAATTCGGATGAGAATCGAAATGTAGGTATCGATCTCGAAATGAGAACTAGAATGTAGGTACCGGTCTCGGAAATTTTGAATTGAAATGTAGGTATCAATTCGGATGAGAATCGAAATGTAGGTATCGATCTCGAAATGAGAACTGGAATGTAGGTACTGGCCTCGGAAATTTTGAATTGAAATGTAGGTATCAATTCGGATGAGAATCGAAATGTAGGTATCGATCTCGAAATGAGAACTGGAATGTAGGTACCGGCTTCGTAAATTTTGAATTGAAATGTAGGTATCAATTCAGATGAGAATCGAAATGTTGGTATCGATCTCGAAATGAGAACTGGAATGTAGGTACCAGTCTCTAAAATTTTGAATTGAAATGTACGTATCAATTCAGATGAGAATCGAAATGTAGGTATCGATCTCGAAATGAGAACTGGAATGTAGGTACCAGTCTCGGAAATTTTGAATTGAAATGTAGTGTGGAGATTTGGATTTAGCGGGAGATTGAAAGGAGATGTGAAAGTGTTCCGCATCCCACGAGAATCAATCAAAGTTTGATTATTTGGCGAAGGGTATGAATCCATGCCATCAGAACCAAATTGAAAATTTTTCGTTGTTCTGAAATCATCCCGAGAGAGGGTTTCAAAGGAGGTCTGAAGTAGATCTTGATTTGAAGAAGAATTGGAGGGTTTGAAAAGATGGATTTAGACTGGAATTCAATTTGAGATTTAGGTTTATTTCATTTGTCCTTTAGCGATCTGATTTTATTTTTGTTGTTCATTTAGTGTTCATGTGAATTTGAAATTCATTTTAATATTTAGATTTTTAAGGAAAGTTCTCATTTATTTTCTTTTCTCTTCTGTTCTTCGTTCAAAGTTCATTTAACTCTAATGGCGTTTCCCAGTCGATTTGCACAAAAAGAGGTTAAGGCAGAATATGACGTAGTCGTTTTCATTCCAACTTGCTGAAAGTACATCATACAACTTGATCTAATCATGATGACATTCTTCTCAGAAATTTAATGTCTCATACAATCTATGTAACTCCAAAACGGACTGTATAAACTTCTTGCTGATCCATTCAAAAGTGTCTATCAAAAATTCATGTCTGAATAGTAAGAAACATGGGTAATAACATCACCTTCCAAGGCACCTTTGGCAGAAATGTCGCATGGATGTGCATTGAAGGTGTGTTATTTCCCATGTAATTAACAGCTCGTAGGGCCGGAGACTATCCAATTCTGGATCTGGCTGGAAGTGGTAAGGCGCCTTTCTGTCGTCCATCCTTCTAAAAGTAATGGAGATCCGCTCCATCGGCACTCCCGTATACAATGTTTTGCGACGTCCGCTCCATTTCCTTTTAATATCATGACGGAACCTACCGGAAGTGGTATCTCCATCGGCCCTCGGAACTTACCCGGGCTCGCTATCCGGAGGTCAAATCCGAACATGATATTGCATTGGTTGACGAACGAACCGTGCGTAAAGGTCCGACAAAGTCGTGGTGGTCTATGTGTGGAGGTATGCGGTCGCCTTTCGGTAAATGTCGATGATGCAACTCGTCGGGTATGCAGCCTCGTCGGCGGTACCTTCCACGTTATCATTCTTTTCACCATTCTTTTAATTATCCTCGGCATTGGATCCACCTCATCTGCGACGAGTATCCCCGGTGGATTTCCTTTCTGTCCTCTCGCGAAGTTATAGCAACATCCGCACCGTATTGTGACTCTTCCTTTCCCCGGCATCCATCTCCGGGGTTCCGAATAAGTCTTTTCCCTCGGACGGCCTCGCTCGACCCATCTTCCGAAGTTCTAAGATGCAATCCACAATCCGTTGTTGCTCATATTCCGAGAATACATCCGTGTGTAACTCGAGGCCTTCCAAAATGTTGATTCTCTTGCCTTTAATCCTTTCAAAGTATTCGAAAGTCTTCTTCTCAACATTTTGCATTCTTTCTAATTCATATTCCGGGATGATCCGCAAGTGACGAGGCCTAGTAACGTACTCGCGGGATGTATGGCTCAATCCCGTCACGTTCTCCCGCATACCTCGCTCCTCGGGGATTGTCTCCGTCGGGACATTCTCCGGGGTCGCTTCCGCAACAAGGTTCTTCAGATCTGGTATCTCTGTCCGGCATCGAGGCACTGACTCTATTTCTGTTCTTCTTGGCACTTCTTCAATTTGTTCTGATTTTCTTAGTGTTGACTTTCTTCTTTCTGGTTCCTGACGAACTGGTATCTTTAAAATGTGTGTACCGGCAAAACGGCTATTTCCTCGTGTTGATTTGCTGCTAGTTTAGTCAACATCTTGCGGATACGACGATTCTTATTCCTTCTTTGGGTAGCAGTGAGAGTAGCTCTCCTTACCCCTTGAATTTCTGCGGGCGCGGCGCTGACTAGCCTGCCCTCTGCCGTGGCAACTACAGACTTAATTTTCTTGCTTTCCTCGATGTTTGTCTTTCTTTTCTTTTTGCTGGATTGGTGGCTTGGGCCACCCATCTTCATCACTGTCTGGCTGTGAAGCTCTTCTCGGTCAACAAGGACCCAATCATTTTCTTCGAACTGTAGGTCGCTCGGTGTGAAGTCGAATAAATTTCTATCACCGCTCCATCCTTCACCCTCTTTTCATCGAGTGCGAGACTCACGCCATTTCTAAAGTTTAGGACCAACCTTCCGTTCGACATTTCCCTGCGAAAAAGACAAGGAAAGGATCAGAGGCTGTACTAAGGACAAGAACATTAAGAAAATATTTATCACTGAAGATTCTTATTCACTTATTTTAACTTTAAGGAAAGTAGGAAAAGATGAGGAAAGATGAGGAAAAAAATTTTTTTGAAAGGAAAGGTAAAACTTTATTATTATGATTTCACATATTTTATTTTTAGCACATATTTTTTTTGTTAATGATTTTTTTTTGTCATCCATTTTTATATTTTTGGGTTCGGACCCAGTCACAAGTGGTTACTTCACCCGTGTTTCTAGGGATGAGAATTCATTCCTTCGAAACATCATGTTGCATAATACTTCTTCAAATATCGTCCGTTGATTGGAAGCATTTGTCATTCTCCTTGGCAAGTCACAAGCTGGTAAGAACCTTCTGAGTAGACTATCTCGACCACGAACGGCCCCTCCCAGGTCGGCTCAAATTTACCTCCTATCTTGCGGTGTGCCAGAATAGGTCTCTTGAGGACAAGAACTAAGTCACCAACTTTGAAAGTTCTTGGGCGGACCAGTTTATCATGGGCCTGGATCATCTTAGCATGGTATAGTTCCAAATTTTACTGCGCTACAAGTCTTTTCCCTTCCAAGCTTTCCAGTTCTTCCAGTCGTAATCTGGCATTTTCTTTTGTAGTAATTTTATTTGCAACTGCAATTCTGAGTGATGGAAACTGAACCTCCAAAGGTAAAACTGCCTCGGACCCGCACACTAAAGTGTAAGGCGTAGAGCGAGTAGGAGTCCCGAAAGTTGTCCCGTAGGCCCATAAGGCTTCTAACAGTTTCTCGTGCCAATTTCTCTTGTTGTCATCCAAGGTTTTCTTTAGAATTTGGACGAGAGTTTTATTAAAAGCCTTGGCCAAGCCGTTTGCTCTTGGGTAGTAGATCGTTGAGTATCGCCAATCGATCCCGTGTCTTCTGACAAAATTGTTGATTTTTGTGCTTCTGAATGCGGAGCCATTATCTAAAATGATTCTGCGTGGTACTCCGAAACGGTAGACAACTTGGTTTTTGAAAAACTGTAGCACGTGGTGTGCCTTTACTTCCCTGAGTAGTATAGCTTCTGCCCATTTAGAAAAGTAGTCTGTAGCTGCAAGGATGAAGCGATGTCCTCTTGAAGAAGATGGTTCGATCAGACCCACTATATCTGTGCCCCAACACTCAAATGGCCACGACGCGATT
Organism: Papilionanthe hookeriana x Papilionanthe teres; assembly: GCA_022702705.1. Lineage (NCBI taxonomy): Eukaryota > Viridiplantae > Streptophyta > Magnoliopsida > Asparagales > Orchidaceae > Papilionanthe > Papilionanthe hookeriana x Papilionanthe teres. Next base: position 84,935,895 of record CM040427.1, on the reverse strand, counting down.
GTCGGATGTAGCACATTTGGAGGTTGATGTAGAACCACTCTGTGCACTTGGCACTGGTGACAACTTTCGGCAACTTTCATACAGTCGGTCATCATTGAGGGCCAGTAGTACCCTAGTCTTTTAATCTTCATTTTCATTTTCGGACCTGACTGATGAGCGCCACAAAGTCCTGAATGCACTTCTTTAACGATTTCACGAGCCTCGGACCCGCTCAGGCATCTTAGCCACATCTGATCAAAAGACCATCTGTATAATGTATTGTTTTTTAATGTGTAAGACAGAGTTCTTTTCTTGATTTGATGGGCTATCGACTTATTGTCCGGTAATTTCCCTGTTTGCAGGTAGTCTATTAGCGGTTGACGCCAATCTTCTGTGTTTTCTGTTATTGCTGCAATTGTTTCTTCAGCTTTTTCTGATTTGTGTATCATATCCATGTCGAGCTGTGATAGGACCTGTCGTCCCTGAACTAACACTTCAACTGACTCATTTTGTAAGCAGGCAAATTCCTTTACAAGGCGAGCTAGCGCATCTGCAAGAGCATTTTCTTTTCTGGGGATCTTGTAGATCGTTACATTCGGGATATGTTCCAACAGTTTCATGGCATACTGAAAGTACTGCTCGAGTCTTGGCTTTAGAAGCCTGTACTGTCCGGCGACCTGTTGAATGATCAACTGAGAATCCCCGTAGATGTTGATGTCCGTTATTCCCATTTGAATGGTTAGTTCCGATCTCGTTATGAGGGCTTCATATTCGCCTCGTTGTTTGTGCATGGTTCTGTTAAGTGGTATGAGTATCTTAACATCCCCCGCTCCGGTGTTATAAAGATTAGTCCGATTCCGCCTTCACAGGCACTATCGTTTGCAATTCTTTGTTCTTCGTGCCGAGGATGCACCGTCGAAGTATAGTTCCCAACGTCGATCATCAGTGTCTTCTAGGCTCATTATCTGCTCGTCAGGCAAATCGTTATCGAGAGGCGAATCTGTCGGTAAAGGGTGTGCTGCAAGGAAGTCTGCTAGGACTTGTCCCTTTACGGCGTTGTTGACCTCATTTTTGATGAGGTCTTCTCTTCTTCTTTTAGTGCTTAGGATCTAGCCTTAGGCTTTTCCTTTGACTATCTTAGAGGATTAGAATTGAGACCCACCTTTTAGAAATTCAAACCACTTCTAAACTCCCTGCAAACCCCACAAACTTGACTGTAGACCCCTAATCACCTAGAAGGTTGAAATCAAATGTGGAAGTTTAAAGGATGAGTTCCTATACGACTTTTTGGCCTTAGGATCGCCTCCGGTGGCCCGGTCCGGTGAGGGGCCGACTTACACACACACTACACTTATACACTACACCTACACACTACACTTTCACACACCTCCTAAAAAAAAAACACACCCATACCCGACTTGACCTCCGACTCATGTAGGTGATTCACATGGATGGTTCTTAACCCCTAAGCCCTTGGCCAAGAGGGTTAGGAACAACATAGTGAATGCCTCAAATGAGTCCCTTCATGGCTCATGTGGGCTTGATATGGCTTCATGGCTCAACCAAAATGATTTTATTCCACTTACATTCACCTAATCTTCCATTTTCCAAATTTTTAATTTTTGACCCCGGGACCCTACACCCGCCAACCTACCCAAAGCCCACTGAATAGCTCAAATTTCTCAAAAATTTCCAAATCACCCAAAATTCTCCAAAATCATTCCCAAACATTTCCACATCACTCAAATTGATCATCCATACCCAAAAATATCAAAAATTCCAAAAATACCTCCCAATACCCTCCAAATACCTAAAATACCCCTCTTGACCCAAAAATCCAAAAATTCAGAAAATTCCCAGAAAATTCCAGAAAGTCCCAAATATTCCCAATTTCATTTTGTCCAACTACACCATGGGCCAATTTTGTCAATTTACCCCACTTTTATCAAAACCCCCAATTTGACCCATTTTAACTCAAAGTGAACCCAATGTCAAACCAAACCTACCCAATTGACCCAAATTCTGGTCCAATTCAATTCTAAACTTCAATTCAACATCCCCAACACCAATCTAGACCAAATCCAAGTCCAATTTGATTGGCATTGGGATCCAATTTCACTTTTGGCCTTAAAGCCCAATTTGGACCCATGACCCAGACTTAGCCCAAACTCACCCAATTCAACTCCAATTAACCCCAAATCTTTTCTAAATCTTCCTTAACATTCCCACAAACAAAACACTAACATGATTTGCCCAGGATTTTGACCCAAACCCCACTCAAATTCAACCCAAAATCAAAAAGCCCAATTTTGACTTAAACCCAAACCTAACCCAAAAGAGCCCAAACCCCAAAATCAAAGCCCAACCAAAGTCAAAACCTCTTTGAAACACTCCCATAAATATTTCTCAACATTAATTTTACATCAATTTCAACCCTAGCCCAACATTGGCCCAAGTTAGCTCAATTTGACCTACATAGGCCCACTTACCAAATAAACCCAAATTCAAACCAATTCAACTCTAAATCACACCAAATTGACTCCAAGCCCTTCATAGAACATCCCTAAACCAATTATGACATTTATTTGACAAGGTCCTTCACAAAATCTTTACCCAAATGCCCATCCTAAAATCAAAAAGCCCACTTCCCTAAACCTTCCTAAAAGCCCATTTCCACCAAATACAAAAGCCCAAAATTGGCCCTAAAGCCCACATGATATTTCCATTTGCCATCCATTTAATCAAAGCAATTCCCTAAGTTATAATCCCATCATCAAATAATTCCAAATCAAGCCTCATGCCAAATCACCCCTAAATACCAAAATTTTTCTTAAATCCATTTCCATGAAATTGACTTGACTTTTCCCAAGCCAAAGGTGAGCCATGAAGCCATGCATGAGCCACATGAAAGCCATGAGAGCCTCTTTACATGTCACCATGCCATTTTGGGCAAAAGGAGGAGACTCTTTCCTTAATTCCTAAAGGTGATTAACCACTCCCATGATTCCCCTTAATCTTGCTTAAGCTTAATTGTACTTGGATGGTGACCATTCCCCACTGATTAAGCTGACCTAAATCACTTTCTATTCAGCCAAAACCAAGCCTTGGGTGGTGCACCTAGCCCAAATGGAGGGGTTGACCAATTTGAGCTAAAATGAGCCCTTTCCCATTCCATTCTAATCCAAGCCTTTTACACTCGGCCATTGCTAATTGCTATGCACAAACACCCGACCCCGACCCACCCGACCCCGAGGGTGACCCTTGCCGCCGGCCGGCCACCCCGATCGCCGGAAAACACCATGGCCGAGAGCTCACATGTGAGCCAACTTTGGAATTCTCACCTGTCGAGCCGCCCCATCCCCAGTGGCCATTGTGGCCGTTCTTCCCATGCCCGGAGCGAGGTGATCCAATGCCCTAACTCTCCCTAGGAGGCCCTCCACCCTCTCCTATTTAAACACCACCCCTCACGGCCATGAGAGGAGAGTTGCACAAACCTTGCCGAAACTCTGCCAAAATTGTTCCAGACCCTTCTCCACCCTTAGAGCAGTTGATCCCCAGTGTCAATTTGCCCTAATCCCCACTGATAAAACTCAATTTCCCAACCGAAATTCCACCCAAAACCAGGACACTTCTCCACAGTGAGCCAATCCCCAAATTGATTGGTTCTACACCTTCACCGGACTGAGGGAAGGTGTCCACCAGCAAAAGCCCCATCTCCAGAGCCACCCAGGTTGCTCCAGGCCTCCAAGCTTTGTGATCGGCCGTGGTCGAAGTCCAACCTAGACAATTCACTGCGACCGAGAGACTTCATCCGGAGCTTGCTAGGATCCAATCGAAGGTGCAACAACTCTCGGATCGAAGCCACACTTCTCCGAGCAAAGGTATGAGCTAATTCTTCATCCCGAGCTTCGGAGATTCTCCATTTCAAATGCTTTAATTTCAATGCATGATAACCGTATAGATGTGTTCGTCTCTTCAAGACGAATCCATAGAGCATAAGAACATGAAAATCCATTGAGTATCGAGTGAGATATTAGGGATTTAGTGTGGACGGCTCTCGGGTGAGGACACTTGGGGACGATGAACGGATGCCGTCCATTTAATACACGCGCGGACGGGAGGTCAGGATCGCGCCGGATGAGGAAACGGAACGGTACAGCGGGCCCCGGGACGGCTGACTCAGATGGCGGCGCCCAATCACAGCGCGACACGTACCCCTTCGGAGCTGCCCATGTTTCGCTGGCGCCGCGTGGATAAGTAGATAAATATGGTATTTAATGTATTTATTAAATATCAGAAACTTCAAAAATTCATAACTTTGTGTAGGAAAATCAGAAAAATAAAATAAAAATACCCTCTTGCTCAGTGAACAGAGGAGAATAATGTGGAAAAGAAATCATTTAATTTCATTAAGTATTTTATTTTTTATATATTATTTACTCTCTGCATACATCTAATTCTCCATACATTCATACAATTCACCATGGCATGAGACCATAGGGCTTTTGAAGCCTCTGAACTTGGGAACATTCCCTGAATTTTCCAAGGTCAGAGGTCATCTCTGTGAAAAGTTATTGATTTTTCAAATGCATGTGGCCGTTTTGAGTATTTTAATTCCAAAATTAGCATGTTGTGAAATAAATTCTAGGAAAATTTGGTGATGTTCCTTATGACCAGAGAACCCTAGGAAAAATCGGACTTGAGTTAATTCATTCAGATTAACCCTAATTGGCCTAAATACCCAAAATTGAAATTTAATTAATTAGAGTTAATCATAGATCAAATTGACTTGAAATCAATTCTCCACTGACCTTTAGGATCAGAGGAAACCACCACAAAAATTTGAGGTCAATTGGACTTGGTTAGCCCTATTAATTGGGTTGATTAAGCCACTTAGTCATTTTAAACTTTAAAAATTCATAACTTTCAAAATATCTTTCAAAAATTCACCAAATTGGTTTTGGAGCCTCTCGATGTCAGGGGAATTTAAGAAAATTAAAATTTCAATTTTCTAAAAAAGTTGATTTTTAATATTATTTTAATATTTTTAATAATTAAAAAATAATAAAAATCACAAAAATAATAAAATTCACCAAAATGTCACATTTTGAATTTTAATCACTTAGGAACAAACCCCATATTTTTCTTAGGTCTACTTGGTGAGATATTAATTTTTAAAGCTCTAGAGTAATTTTAAAATTAAAAAAAATGTATTTTCTAGCATTTTCACTAAAATAATTATAATAAATCATAGATAAATCAGAAAATTGCAAAATTTACTTCTCTGATTTCCTTGATATCAGAGAGATCTTTGAAAAACATAAAATTCATTTTTCAACATTTATTTTATTTTTGAATTAATTAACACTCCAAAACTTAAAATAATTATAATAAAAATAATATAATTCAAAAAATCACCAAAATTGGTCCAAGTGGTCCCTTGGTCATTAGGAATGTCCCCTAATTTTCTTAAGGACAGAAACTTTCCCTTGGTCATGTTATTAAATTTTCCTTGGAAATCTCTATTTTCTACCAAAAATAATTATATAAATAAATTAAATACAGAAAAATCACATTTCCTCCTCTCATGTCTTTACTGACATATGAGTGAAGTCACATAAAAATTTCAAGTTCATTTGAGTTCAATTTAGTGAGTTATGAAATTATTAAGCTTAAAGGGTAAAGTGGTAATTAAATTTTTTTTAATCCTTAATTAAAACTTTAGGTTTAATAAAAAAATTAACAAGTAAAATATTTGATCCTAATCTGATTTGGATGATTGAAATTTAAATAATTGAAGGGTAGAAACCCATTAAGTAATTTAAAATGATTAAACTTTAATTAAATAATTGATTAAATTTGAAAGAATAATAAAATTGGAATTATTAAAATAGGGATATTATTAGGAAGAGATTTATTCTTTAATTTAAAAAAATCCCTAAATTAATCATTTCATTAATGTTTAATTCTTAATTAAAATGATAATTCAAATTTAAAACATTAAAAGACTTAATCATTAAACTAAAATTAAATTATTGAACTCTTTTAAAATTTTAATTAGAATTAAAATGAATAAAATTAAATTAAAAAATTAAATTAAATCAAACTAAATCAAATTAAAAATTAAATTAAATTAAATTAAATTAAATTAAAAATTAAATTAAATTAAAAATTAAATTAAATTAAATAAATTAAATTAAATTAAATTAAATTAAATCAAATTAAATTAAAAAATTAAATTAAATCAAATTAATTTAATGTAACATCAAATCAAACTAAATTGAATTAAATTAAATTAAATTAAATTAAATTAAATTAAATTAAATTAAATTAAGTTGAATTAAATAACATCACCTAAAACATGAAGAACTCAAAAATAAATCTAAAATAACTTGAACACTATTCCAAACTTAAATCATCAATTTCAACTTAAATTTGAATCACAAATCATTAAATATCATTTTGCCCTTAGGAGCTTTTACTATCATAACTCCTAAACGTAATATTAAATGAAATGTTACTTCACTTATAGGACATTCAAATATCCTAGTTCACTGAAAGCAAGTTAACAAAACTTGAAAACCTCGGACGATCAATTCATTTACATAATTAAATTCATTTGGACTTAAAACAATCCTAGAAATATTGAAAAGATGTTTAAGATTCTTCTTAAGCACTTCCTCAATATGATAGGATATTTATAAGAACAATTGAACTTAATTGTTCTTTGATGAAGAAAATCGTCTTCAAACCAAAACACAAGGAACCTGGACGTCATAGGAAATGACTAGTTATAGGATTAGGAATTTGGTAGAAAACCATAACCCTTCCCTTAGCTTTACCTAGGAACTTACTTTAAATGCTTAAATATTTTAACTGTGTTTTAAGTGCAGCTTGGGATGACGGGAAGACCCTCCAGGTACGCTTTTATTTTATTGCAAATTACTTTATTGCAATTTATTTAATCGCATCGCACTTACTTTTCTTGTATGATAAACAACAGTTGCATGAAAACTTACACCTTTAGGACAGAAACCAAAACTGAAACCAAAACTAAATTAAAAGACACTACAAGATAAAATTCACCGCCACAACATTTCAAAATATAAAACAACTCAAAATTTAATCACAAACAGAACACAAAACTACAATTACAACTGAATTAAAACGTCCTGTTGGATGATCGGGAATACCTCGGATGATGTAACCTACGTATTGCTAACGGGATTTCCCACGGTCTAAATGAAAGTGTGGAACTCATTCAGTTGAGTTTAGCAAATTCATCTGGACTAAGTGAATCCGATAAAAATAATGATGCCGGAAGGATGGAACCGTGGGATCTTAACCGGTGTCGTTATAATCAACTTTAAGATTTGTTTTAATTAAAACACAAAAAACACTTGGAAATTAAGACTTCTCTAAACCAAAACACTTTTCTCATCCCCTGATTTATGATTTCTAAAACTAAACCTCTGCAACAACAAGGAGCTCGGAGCATAGTGGGCAGCACGGCCATCGTCGTCAACGAAAACTCGAACCTACTTCAAGAAAACTTTCCTAGAATTAAACAACAAAGCCATAGGACTTCGAGGTAGTTTGCACTAGTGCAACATAAATCCTCAACCCTTCGTTAGGCATTTGCATTGCAAATTAAGCCCTAACCGGTCTTAGGATTCCGAGGTAGTCGTCCGATACGACATAAACCCTCATATCTTCCAGGCTATTTGTATGATTCTATCATATAAATATAAGCCCTAATTAATTAAAATTGGCAAGATTAAAACATTAAATAAACATTAGGGCATTCTTAAATTCAAGCCAAACAATAGGATAGTCGGGAGATTATCGAAGTTCACTTCGAATCCGTAATTTCTCCTACTTTTCTTCCTTTGAATTCCCAAAATAAAATGTTCCAAACTTGATCCATTCCCTATTGAATTTCCAAAATTCAATCCTTTGAAAACCTTAAACTTTGAAATTCTTGAGAGCGGAATTATTGATTATTATCGAGAGTTTTCTTAGGTGATTCCCGTCACTTAAGATGTAATTAACTATAGGGGCTTGCCCTTATAGGGAATTTTAAAGAACCCGAGTAATATAAACCCCGTTTAATGTTTTCATATTAAGCGAGGAATTTGTTCGGCTTATAAAATTGGTTCGCGGACCAAACGGATGTCACAAATCTTCTAGTTTATCTAATCGAGCCCCATTATCGAGCGATGTGTCTATTCTTCGGGATAGATACACGGTTTGTGGTGCGGTGCTCGTTTATGTAAACTATTCGGGATGTGAGATCAGTTTGATTTCATATCTTAAAATCTTCAAATTTAAAATTATTTTCAAAATCAAATACTACTTTCTAAACTATATATATATTTAAATTAAATTTAAAATTCGCCGACAACTTCTGGCGACTCCGCTGGGGACCAATTCCTCTCTCCATTCTAATCAGACAATTCTGCTTTCAAAAATCGGTAGTGCATCCATGTCCCTTATGGATCAAACTACCCTTCTTTCCGTTGGGATACTATGTTCATTTCTACCTTGAACAAGTATAACCAACATTCTCTCGGATTTAGGAGCCACTGTTTAGACACCCCTAAACAGAGAGGTTCCGAGATCCTTTTACCTCATTTATGAGGTGGGGTGGACTCCCGATAGGTGTTAGTTTAGGAGTGATCCTTCGAGTCGAGAAGTCTTGCTTAAGACTCTCTTTTCCTTTTCAACTCCGATTCGATTCCTTACCTTCTCTACACCTTGAACACTCCGTTCTAAATAAACAAACCCTCTAATAAGTGATTCTTTTAATAAGTGATTCCTTCTTATAAATACATGAACAAGAATGAGTTCGGACTCTTTTCAATTCCTTTCTTTTCGTCCTAAAGAAAAGAAGCATAACTTGGGACCGACAACCGAATCTACCCTGCGGAAATGGAAGCCCCGAAACCGATTTTCTCTTTCACCAATGGACTCGGACTTCGCCGTCTATAAGGATGAGTCGCCCGACAATGGAATCATCCGATTTGGACAAGGATTTGAAAACACGAACGTCAAGATCACCGACGTCTCCCTCTTTGCACCGACGAACAAGGTATCCGAAGGCCGAAGAGCCGCCGCTCGAGTTCAACCTTAGGTCGACCCAAGAATTCCCTCCTCTCGCAAAGGATCCCGACTAAGAGGAGTACCGCTCGTCCGCAGGAGGACTTTTCTTACTACCCCCACCTGGTCTAGTTGTTTCGCACCTACCCCGACTTTCGCCGAATCAAAGGGGAAAGAAATCCGGGATTATGATGGACACGTTACACGTGGAGGGTACGGATCTTCCTGTAAGACCTTCTATTTTCGAAATCGGGTCCGGTTCAAAGATTCCGTCACCGACAAGGACCCAAAGAAGAAACGAAGTAGAAGGATCGCTAGAGAAGCCGTAACTGTCGAAATTGCTTTCCTAGAGGAAATTCCGGAACTGCCGTAATATACACGCGCCGCGTAATATACACCGTCGCTCGAATACATACCACTCTTGGGAGGAAGCGAGTTTCATCCCCTCTCCGCCGCGAAGATGAAGAAAATATTCGCAAGATTGTCGCCACATTACCACAGCCCGCATATTACAACGATAGCCGCAAGAAAAGAACTAGAACTACGCCGTTTGCTCGACCGCAAACTTTGGTAGAAAGGTTAGCAAAGAAGGAAAACTACCCCGTATCGAAATTCTACGAAGGATAGGGCGGGTGCCGCTCAAATCCCGTCTTGGGCCCCGAGTAGAACCCGCCATCATGACGGAAAAGCCAAGTAAAAGAATGAAGGCTAGTCCGCCCGTTGTCGTCTCGGGATTACGGATTAGGGAGGATACCACCTTCCAAGCATTTGGCCGACGCACCATCCGGTCCTAGACCTTCGTCGTTAGAAGGATGGTATGGCGTCCCACTACCTGGGCGACTGAGATTGAAACGAGCGGCTCGAGAAAGAAAGTCTCGCCAGGAGACTTAAATGCGAAGAAAGTGCTACCGCGATGAAGGGGACTCGTGAGAAGGGGACCCGGCAGCCTATCGCACGACAACCACGAAGACACACGAAAAGCCCCGCTAGAAGATGCCATGGAAAAGTTGAGAACCGATATCCGACGATTGGCAAAGGAAAGAGAAGAAAAGTTCGGAGACGAGATTGATTCATCGGAGTTCATGGACGACAAATACGCAGAAATCAACATGGTTGAGACACGAGCTTCGTCGGCTTCACAAGGTGCTCCTCGGCACGCGCAGAAAGAGAGGAGCCAGAAGTAATGAGAAGGCAGCTTCAAGAGAAAGATGATACGATCGCCCAAATGGCAAAAAGGATGGAAGAGATGGCCGTAGCTCTGGCCACTCTCCAGAGTCAAGTACAACCACATAGAGAGACACCCCCAGAGGTCATTCACATTGTAGACAGAGGAAAGGAGATTACGTCCGTCAATGGGGATGATCACCGAAAAGGATACAACACAAAGTATGATTCCCGAAAAGGATATCAAGAACTTGGTGGAACAACGAAGTGCGAGAAGCCTTAGCACAATCGAAGAGCGGGACATCCATTCGGACGGGTAGACCTTACCCGAAGAATTCGACGCCGTCCAATACCCGAAAGGCTTCGTACCACCTCCGTTCAAGACCTTCGACGGAACCGGAATCCACGACAGCATGTGGCACACTTTCGTGCCGCTTGTTGCAATGCCGGCGGGAGCGATGCATTACTCTTCCGACGAGTTCGTCGACGGTCTGTCAGGAATCGCCTTCGACTGGTATGCAGAATTACCAAATGGTTCGGTGAAGACGTTCTCAGAGCTAGAGAACCTCTTCATCAAGCGATTCGCCGGAGCTCAGCACCACATCACTATAGGTGATTTAGTGGTAGAGAAACAAAAGCCGAATGAAACTTTGGTGGATTACATACTTCGATGGAGGAACTTAAGCATGAAGTGTGAACCACAACTGCAAGAACAACACGCAGTCGCATTTTACTTAAACGCATTCACGGCCCGATAGCACTTCTCCTCAAGGGATTCACTATTAAGACTTTTGAGAAGTTGTTAAGCAAGGCCGGAAGCTTGCAAGAAGAGGCGAAGCAATTAAGTTTCGCCGACAAGACGGACAAACAAAAGCCCGTAAAGACTTTTGAAAAGAAATCCGGGATCGTTGCAGCGAGTTGACAAAGGCAAGCAACCGATGCAAATACCACCGTAACGGCCGCAAGCAACCACAACGAGACTACCAGCAACCCCGGCCCGACTATCAGTCATCTCTCGCAGTATGAACAACCACCTCGTCCGCAACGTACATTAAGGGAGCTTTTGAGCAGAGAATATCCGTTCAAGAATGAAGCAGTGCCGAAAATGTTCCGTAGTCTGATGAAGACTCCGGATTTCCAACTGCCAGAGCCTAAAAGACCAGAGGAAGTCAACAAGAAAGGTGATCCCAACTTTTGCCCTTACCACCGGATGCTTGGGCATAAAATAGAAGATTGCATTACCTTCAAAAGTTGGCTCAATGACAACCTTCGGAAAGGGAATATAACGATCCCGAAGGAGTACATGAAGGAACCCCAGAAAGGAGGTTCCGTCAATGTTGTCTCGACTGATCCCATCATTCCGATAGATCCCTATACGACCGACGATGGATGGACTACCGCTTGGACGAGGTCTTCGAAAAGATTTTAGACGAGCATCCAAACCGCTTCGGTGCGAGCTTCAATTCAGAGTTTGAAACCTGTTAAGCCGGTACTATCACTTGCGATAGAAGAACCACCTCAACAAGAGATGGCTGAAGAGAAGAAGAAAATTGACGAAGAAGAGAAGACCGGGGCACCTAAGGCTAGACTAGGGGCTGCTTATCCTAGGATAGTTGTTTCCGATTCGGGGGAGAAATCCCTCGAACCTCTGACTCTGTATGATTATCTGCTCACTTCAGTGGGGTCATATAATGATAAGGGTGATGGCGTTGGCTACGTTTTGACTGTTTCTAACAATTACGTAACTAACGATAATCCGGATATCGATTTCGATACCAACGACAATTCTCAAATCATACACGATCTCGACGAGCAAAATAACGAAGAAGACATCCATCAATGAGGCTACGAGAGTTCAACAAGCAACGAATCTATCTGCGAGTTTCGAGGAGCTCCAGTCACGATAGAGTTAGAGCCTTCAGACTCCGAAGCTAATCCTGAAGAATCTGTCATTCCAATTCAGAAGGAGACACCAGCAAACTCAATGCTAAACTTAGAGGAAATTACAGAAGTCAACTTAAGGAGTGGAAAAGTTCTACCTCCGAGAATGGGTCCAAAAGACAAAGGAAAGCGTGTGGTTGTTCAAGAAGAACCAACCCCAGGCAGAAGAAATACCCATTCGAGAAGAAGCAGAGACACATGAAAATAAAGTGGACTACAACGTGCTAGCCCATCTTAGGAAACTACCGCCAAGCCGAGCATTTATGATGCTCTCATCTTATCAAAGGAGATGAGAGAAGCTCGATCAAGGCCTTACTTGATCCGGAAATTTGCTTAGCTCAAATGGCCGGAGATTCCTTAGATGAGGTTTGCTCGTTAAAGGATCGACGAGGTGTTACCTTCACGGACAATGACCTACTACTAGGAACGACGAGATCACAACCGACCGTTGTACATTTCGATTATAATTGGGAAGTTTACACTCTCCAGAGTATTGGTGGATCCAGGTGCATCAATCAATATAATGAATCTTCGAACGCTAGCGTACTTGGAAATTGATGCTCGTGAACTCGAAGCCGACAAAATGTTATTAAGAGGATTCAACCAGAAAGGAGAAAGAGCCCTCGGGTCAATAACGCTACTGATGAAGACCGGTGACTTAGCAAAGACAACCGCAAAATTTCACATAATTGATTCGAAACATCGTTCAATGCTCTACTTGGGCCGACCATGGATACATGAAAACGAGGATGGTACCATCATCTCTACATCGATGCATTAAATACTACGATGGAGGGGAACAAGTGCATCAAAGGTGACTTACAACCATTCTCCGTACATGAAATTGGAATCCACGAGGATGCGGCTTATTATGCACCACCGAAGAAAACGATCTTCTCCGGAGATACCATAACAAATGAAGCAAAGACAGTTCGGGACAATGAAGAACCTGAAATTCTAGTCCAACAGTCACTCACCACTCCCTTCCGGCGAGATGGTGAAGGTTTCTCCACAACTCGCATCCGAGGTCGAGGCCGGGGACGAGGCCGTGGTAGAGACGTTAGGACAGCTTGGACGAGAGAAACCGACCATCAATGTTGATTGGGAAGATAGTTCGAAGAAGAAAAAGAAATCAAACAAGAAGCGACGACAATAAGTCGAAGAAGCCGCAATTCGAGATCTCTCTCGAAGATGAGAAGAATGAAGAATACAAATCAATGTACGAGAAGATTAACCACTATGTACATACTATGACCCTGACCCCGATCCATTCTAATAAGATCGAGGGTATGGAGGTCAAAGAGGTACGTAGCGATGGTGCAAAGCCCATCAAATTCTACCGTGGTGCTCCTTCCTCCAAAGCTGAAAATAATGTACAATTTGAAGATGTCACTTTATCAGAATTAATGGAATTACCTTTTGAGTGGTACTCTCCCTGTGTTCAAAATTTAATTCAACGTGGTTTCTTACCTCGACAAGTGGACAAAAGGTCAATCACAACATTTTGAAAAGTTATGGAATAACTCGGTCGTCCACCCAACTCAAAACATGGTCTCGGATTCGGCACGGTAGGATCGGTTGACGATACCGAATTTTGCATGGTTGTCACTTGCGAGTCTAATGAAAACCGCATGGAAACTACGGACGAACTCGAAGATTTACAAATGGAGACGCTCCACCGAATTCGAAGAAGAAATCAAATCTACAATAGATGAGTTAACGAAGTTAACTTAGGTACTAGCGAAGAGCCTAGACCTACCTTTGTTAGCTCCTTACTCAATAAAGAAGACTCGAAGAAATAATCGAGTTATTAATGGAATTTAAAGACCGTTTTGCTTGGAGCTACGATGAGATGCCGGGATTAGCTCCGCAGGTCGCGATCCATAAGCTAGGAGTGGATCCTACTTCCGTCCCGGCCGGACAAGGTCCCGTAAGAATGCGTCTAGAAATCGAACAACAAGTCATAGCCGAAGTTAAAAAGTTAATAGACGCTAAATTTGTCCGTGAAGAACAATACCCGACTTGGCTAGCCAATGTAGTCCCGATCGAAAGAAGAATGGTCGGATCGAATTTGTGTGGACTTCGGAGATTTAAAAAAGGCATGTCCAAAAGATGAATTCCCTCTACCGATCCCGGAATTAATGATCGACATTGCTTCAACACATGAAATATTCTCATTCATGGATGGATCTTCGGGATACAACCGGATAAAAATGGCTCCGGAAGATGAAAAGCTTACAGCATTCGTAACACCGATCGGAGTATTTTGCTACACGAGTGATGCCATTCGGATTGAAGAACGCGAGAGCAACCTACCAAAGAGCAATGACAAGAATTTTTGATGATCTCATCCACAATCAAGTCGAATGCTACGTGGACGATGTGGTCATCAAGAGCAAAGTAAAGGACAACCACTTGTATGATTTGAGAATTGTTTTCGAACGATTAAGACAATTTAACCTTAAGATGAATCCCTTAAAATGCGCCTTCGGCGTCACCTCCGGAAATTCTTAGGATTCGTTGTCCGACATCGTGGAATTGAAATCGACCCGGAGAAGATTAAAGCTATCTTAGAAATGCCGCCTCCCAAAACCTTAAAACAACTACGATCTTTTCAAGGGAAGCCGGCATATCTTCGACGCTTTATCTCGAACTCCGTCAGTAGGTGTCGGCCTTTCTCGGCACTAGTTAAAAAGGACGCCAAATTTATTTGGGAAGAGAAATGCCGTAAGGCCTTTGAGGACATTAAACAATATTTAATGACACCTCCCGTCCTAGCAGCCCCGATCTCGGGTAGACCGTCGATACTTTACACCGCGGCTTTAGACGACTCTCTCTGAGCCCCGTTAGCCTGGTCAATGATGAGGGTAAAGAAAATGCTCTTTACTACTTAAGCCGTCGTTTGCTTCCGACGGAAGTAAGGTATCCCGCAATTGAAAAGCATTGTTTGGCCACGATCTTCGCCGCTCAAAAGCTCGGGCACTACATGCTTTCTCATAAGGTCAACCTAATCTCGAAGTTTAATCCATTGCAATACTTGATGACTCGTCCAACGCTTTCCGGCGGACTTGCCGGATGGTCGATGATATTATCGCAATTCGATATAACTTTCGTGCCTCTTCGTGCCGTAAAGGGACAAGTCTTAGCGAGACTTCCTTGCAAAGCACACCCTTTGCGGCAGAATCTCCTCTCAATGACAATCTGTCAGATGAACAAATAATGAACCTAGGAGACCTTGATGATCGACGTTGGGAATTATATTTCGACGGAGCATCTTCAGCGCACAAAGACAAAGAATCGCAAGTGATAGTGCCGTGAAGGCGGGAATCGGGCTAATCTTTATAACACCGGAGCGGGGGATGTTAAGATACTCCTACCACTCGACGGAACCATGTACAAACAACGAAGCGGAATACGAAGCCCTCATAACGGACTGGAATTAACCATTCGAATGGGGATAACGGACATCAACATCTACGGGATTCACGAGTTAATCATTCAACGGATCGCCGGACAAGTACAGAATTTTAAAGCCAAGACTCGAACAATACTTCCAAGATGCCATACAAATTGTTGGAACAGATTCCAAATGTGACAATCTACAAAATTCCTGAAAAGAAAATGCTTTAAGCAGATGCTTTAGCTCGTCTCGCAAAAGAATTTGCTCGTTTGCAAGATGAATCAAGTAGAAGTGTCGGTTCACGGACGTCGAGTCCTATCACGGCTCGACATAGACACAATACGCAAATCGAAAAGGAAAAGAATCGATTGCAATGAATGATGAAAACACGGAAGATTAGCGACGGCCATTGATAGACTACCCGCAAACGAGAAAGCTACCGTGACGATAGGTCGCTAGCCCATCGGATCAAGAAAAGAACTCGTCTTACGCATTAATAAACAACACATTGTACGGAAGGTCTTTCGATCAAATGTGGCTAAGGTGCTTAAGCGGGTCCGAGGCCCGTGAAATTGTTAAGGAGGTGCATTCGGGACTCGTGGCGCTCACCGATCGGGTCCGAAGATGAAAATGAAAATTAAAAGACTAGGGTACTACCGGCCCTCGATGATGACCGATCGCATGAAAATCGCCAAGAGCGCTCACCAATGCCAAGTGCACGGAGTAGTCTCGCACCAACCTCCAAATGTGCTACATCCGACAATTGCGTCGTGGCCATTCGAATGTTGGGGCACGGATATAGTGGGTCCAATGAACCACCATCTTCAAAAGGACATCGCTTCATTCTTGCGGCTACGGATTACTTTTCCAGTGGGCAGAGGCGGTTCCACTTAGAGAAGTGAAAGCACACCACGTGCTACGCTTTTCAAGAACCAAGTTGTCTACCGTTTCGGAGTGCCGCGCGAGATCATCTCGGATAATGGGTCAGCATTCAGAAGCACGCAAATCAATAATTTTGTCAGGAGACATGGAATCGACTGGCGATATTCAACAATTTACTACCCAAGAGCAAACGGCCTCGCTGAGGCTTTTAATAAAACTCTCGTTCAAATCTTAAAGAAAACCTTGGACGATAATAAGAGAAATTGGCACGAGAAGTTGTTAGAAGCCTTATGGGCCTACCGGACAACCTTCGAACTCCTACGCAAGCTACACCTTACGCTCCGGTGTATGGGTCCGAGGCAAGTGTTACCTTTAAAGGTTCGGCTTCCTTCACTCGGAATTGCGATCTGCAAATAAAATCACAACGAAGAAAACGCCAAATTACGACTCGAAGAATTAGAGAGCCCGGAAGAGAAAAGACTTGCAGCGCAAGCGAATTTAGAACTATACCAAGCTAAGATGGTTCAAGCCCATGATAAGTCGGTCCGCCCAAGAACCTTCAAAGTTGGTGACTTAGTTCTTGTTCTCAAGAGACCTATTCTTGCACACCGCGAGATAGGAGGAAAATTTGAACCCATTTGGGAAGGACCGTTTGTGGTCGAAGCAGTATACTCGGGGAGGTTCCTACCAGCCTAGTGAATTGCCAGGGAGAACAACATATGCTTCCGATCAATGGACGATACTTGAAAAAGTACTACGCTACTCGATGTTTCGAAGGAATGAATTCTTCAGCCCTAAGAAACACGGGCGAAGTAATTACTTATGATTGGGTCCGAACCCAAAAAATAATAAAATGTGCTAAAGAAAATAAAATCCTGATAATAAAATTTTCCTTGTTTTCTTTTCCAAAACAAAATCTCTTACCTGATCTTATCCCACTTCATTCCTGTTAAGTTTAAAAATATAAGAATAAAAAAATGTCTTTAATAAACATTTTCTTAATGTTCTTGTTCTTAGTACGACTCCGATCCTTTTCTTTGTCTTTTCGAAGGGAAATGTCGAACGGGCGGTTGGTCCCGAACTTTAAGAATGGCGTAAGCCTCGCACTCGATGAAAAGAGGGTGAAAGATGGAGCGATAATCGAGATTGACTCGGATTTCGCACCGACGAGCCTACGATACGAGGAAAGTGACCGGGTCCCGGTTGATCGAGAAGAACCGCCCGGACGGACGAGTGATGAAAGTGGGTGGCCCAAGCCACCAATCCAAGCAAGAAGAAAAGAAAGACAAACATTGAAGAAGATAAGAAAATGAAGTCCGTAGTCGCTACGGCAGAAGGCGAGCTTGTCGACTCCGCGCCCACAGAGATTCAAGAAGTTCGAAGAGCTACTCTCACAGCAACGCAACGAAGAAATAAGAATCACCGTATCCGTAAGATGTTAACAAAACTAGCTGCGGACCAGCGCGACGAGACAGTTGCTAATGTCAATGCATACACTTCAAGGACACCGGTTCACCAGGAACCTGAAGAAAGGAGGCCAGCTCCTAGGATAACGAAAGAACTGCGGGAAATCTCCGGAAGATCGAAGAAAGAAGGCTACCACGCCACCGGATAGAACCACCGGTGATGCATGACCTTGTTGCGAAGCAACCCCGGGGATGTCCCGACAGGCATCATCCCCGAGGAGCCAAGGTATGCGGGAGAACGCGAAGGGATTGAACCGTATATTCCATAATATGTCACTGGGCCTCGCCATCCGCAGATCATTCCGAATACGAGCTGGAGAGAATGCGGAATGTTGAAAAGAAAACCTTTGAATACTTCGAGAGAATTAAAGGCGGAAGAATCAATATACTAGAGGGCCTCGAGCTACATACGGACGTATTGTCGAATATGAACGACGACAGAATCGTGGATTGCATCCGGATTTGAAAAGAATGGACCGAGCGGGCCGCCTAAGGGAAAACACATACTCGTAACCCCGGAGATGGATGCCGGGAAAGGAAGAATCACAATACAATGTGGATGTCGTTACAACTTTGCGGAGGACGAGAAGGGAAACCCACCGGAATACTCCGTTATGGGCAAGTGGATCCGATGCCATTAGTCATCAAGAGAATGGTAAAGAGATTGATAACATGGAGGGTACCGCGCCGGATTGCATACCCAATAGCCGCATTATCAACGTCTACAAACAGGGTGACCGCATACCCCCACACATAGATCACCACGACTTTATCGGACCTTTACGCACGCTCTCTTTCCCGAACGAGTGTAACATCATGTTCGGATCCGACCTCCGGATAGCGAGTCCGGGTGAGTTCCGAGGGCCGGTGAAGATACCTTTACCGGTAGGTTCCGTCATGATACCGAAGGGCAACGGAGCGGACGTCGCTAAACATTGCATACCGGGAGTACCGGTGAAGCGGATCTCGGCTACTTTCGAAGGATGGACGACGGAAGACACCTTACCATTTCCAGCCGGACCGGAGCTAGAGAGCCTCCGGCCTTACGAGTCGTGAGTTACATGGAAAATATCACACCTCCAATGTACATCCATACGGCATCCTTGCCAAGGATGGCTTGGAAGGTGATGTTATTGACCATGTACCCCACTATTCGGACATGGATTTTCGACGAGATGCTTCTTTGGATGGATCGACAAAGATCATACACAATCCGTTTTGAGTTTACATGGATTGTATGAAATATATTCCGGATCAAGATGTATGATGTATCTTCTACATGATTGGAATGAAAGTGACCATGTCACATTTTTGGCCTTCACCTCTTTTGTGCAAATTGATTGGGAAACGCCATTAAAGTTAAATGAACTTCGAACAAAGAATAGAAAAGGAATAAAAAAAAGAGAATAAAAGAAAACTTTCCTTAAAAGAAAAAAAAAATCTAAAAAGAAAATGACAAACACCAAATTCACATGAACATTAAATAAACGATAAAATAAAATTTGAATCATTAAAAGATAAACAAAATCAACATAAATGTTAAATCAAATTCTCAATCAAATTTCAAATGTGATCTTCCAAATTTCAAATCAAATCTTAAATCAAATTTCAATCGAGTTCAAACTCATCCTTCCAAATTTCAAATTCAATCTTTCCGGACTCCAAATCTCAATCAAATTCAAGTTCAATCTTTCCGGATTCCAAATCTCTATCAAATCTCAAATTCGATCTTCCGTAATCTTAAATCAAATCTCAATCGAAAATTCAAATTCAATCTCCCAAATCCGAAATCCAATCCGTTCGTTCTCTCCTTGTCCGGGATGGAAGCGGTTGATTCCATCGACACGGATCGAATCCGATGGCGAGGAATTATACCCAATCCAAACCAGCAACTTCCGATCAACTCTCTTGAATGGGATATGTGACATCTACATATTCTCTCCTAATCTATTTCCTTCCACGAAAGTCTTTTACAACTTTCATGAAATTCTCGAAAAACCAAAATTCCACACTCTTCAAATCAACACTACAAATCTTTGCAAAATCAATTACCAAAAAAAAATTTTGGGTCGAGGATTTTACATCCGAGACTGCACTGCTTTAGGATTTTTTCCCTATTGCACTGAAATACATCAAATTCAAACTTTTGGGTCGAGGATTTTACATCCAAGATCGCACCGCTTTAGGATTCTTTCCTATCGCACCGAAATACATCAAATTCAAACTTTTGGGTCGAGGATTTTACATCCAAGATCGCATCGCTTTAGGATTCTTTCCCTATTTCACCGAAATACACCAAATTCAAACTTTTGGGTCGAGGATTTTACATCCAAGACCGCATCGCCTTAGGATTCTTTCCTATCGCACCGAAATACATCAAATTCAAACTTTTGGGTCGAGGATTTTACATCCAAGATCGCATCGCTTTAGGATTCTTTCCCTATTGCACTTCGAAATACATCAAATTCAAACTCTTGGGTCGAGGATTTTACATCCAAGACCGCATCGCTTTAGGATTCTCTCCTATCGCACCGAAATACATCAAATTCAAACTCTTGGGTCGAGGATTTTACATCCAAGACTCGCATCGCTTTAGGATTCTTTCCCTATCGCACCGAAATACATCAAATTCAAACTTTTGGGTCGAGGATTTTACATCCAAGATCGCATCGCTTTAGGATTCTTTCCCTACCGCACCGAAATACATCAAATTCAAACTCTTGGGTCGAGGATTTTACATCCAAGACCGCATCGCTTTAGGATTCTTTCCCTATTGCACTCGAAATACATCAAATTCAAACTTTTGGGTCGAGGATTTTACATCCAAGACCGCATCGCTTTAGGATTCTTTCCCTATCGCACTCTGAAATACATCAAATCAAATTCCGGGGTTAAGGATTTTACATCCGAGATCGCATTACTTTAGGATCATTTCCCTATCGCAATGAAATACATCAAAATCAAACTCTTGAGGTTAAGGATTTTACATCCGATACCGCATTACTCTGAGATCTTTCCTCATTGTAATGATCCAATCCAATCGATTCGATCTTCTTTTGGGGTTGAAGATGTTACATCTAAAACCTCAAAATTCCAATTTTCATTTCAAATCAAATCCCTTCAAATTAATCTTGACAAACTTCAATCTAAATTGAAACTCCAAATCGAAATCTAAACTCACACATCATGACTTGAACATGAAACAAAATAAAATCTAAATCGAATTTCTCCCGGATCATGTGATTTGGGATTCACCTCCTTTTCCTTTCCCTGCCGAGAGTTCAAGAATCTCCGGTTCCGGAGATATACTTGACACTCCCCACGTGAAGCTCTTCACTTCGTCCTAAGTTTGTTACTTGGACATCCGTGTTGGTTTTGTTGATCGCTTCGGTCAACACCAATACGCGCGTGTGCTCCGTCAGCTCACCACACCTATTGGGAGTCCATTTGTTGACCTCATTTTTGATGAGGTCTTCTCTTCTTCTTTTAGTGCTTAGGATCTAGCCTCAGGCTTTTCCTTTGACTATCTTAGAGGATTAGAATTGAGACCCACCTTTTAGAAATTCAAACCACTTCTAAACTCCCTGCAAACCCCACAAACTTGATCTGTAGACCCCTAATCACCTAGAGGGTTGAAATCAAATGTGGAAGTTTAAAGGATGAGTTCCTATAGGACTTTTGGCCTTAGGACCGCCACAGGTGGCTCAGTGCAGTGAGGGCCGACTTACACACACACTACACTTATACACTACACCTACACACTACACTTTCACACACCTCCTAAAAAAAAACACACCCATACCCGACTTGACCTCCCGACTCATGTAGGTGATTCACATGGATGGTCCTTAACCCCTAAGCCCTTGGTAAGAGGGTTAGGAACAACATAGTGAATGCCTCAAATGAGTCCCTTCATGGCTCATGTGGGCTTGATATGGCTTCATGGCTCAACCAAAATGATTTTATTCCACTTACATTCACCTAATCTTCCATTTTCCAAATTTTTAATTTTTGACCCCTGGGACCCTACACCCGCCAACCTACCCAAAGCCCCGAATAGCCCAAATTTCTCAAAAATTTCCAAATCACCCAAAATTCTCCAAAATCATTCCCAAACATTTCCACATCACTCAAATTGATCATCCATACCCAAAAATATCAAAAATTCCAAAAATACCTCCCAATACCCTCCAAATACCTAAAATACCCCTCTTGACCCAAAAATCCAAAAATTCAGAAAATTCCCAGAAAATTCCAGAAAGTCCCAAATATTCCCAATTTCATTTTGTCCAACTATACCATGGGCCAATTTTGTCAATTTACCCCACTTTTATCAAAACCCCCAATTTGACCCATTTTAACCCAAAGTGAACCCAATGTCAAACCAAACCTACCCAATTGACCCAAATTCTGGTCCAATTCAATTCTAAACTTCAATTCAACATTCCCAACACCAATCTAGACCAAATCCAAGTCCAATTTGATTGGCATTGGGATCCAATTTCACTTTTGGCCTTAAAGCCCGATTTGGACCCATGACCCGGACTTAACCCAAACTCACCCAATTCAACTCCAATTAACCCCAAATCTTTTCTAAATCTTCCTTAACATTCCCACAAACAAAACACTAACATGATTTGCCCAAGATTTTGACCCAAACCCCACTCAAATTCAACCCAAAATCAAAAAGCCCAATTTTGACTTAAACCCAAACCTAACCCAAATGAGCCCAAACCCCAAAATCAAAGCCCAACCAAAGTCAAAACCTCTTTGAAACACTCCCATAAATATTTCTCAACATTAATTTTACATCAATTTCAACCCTAGCCCAACATTGGCCCAAGTTAGCTCAATTTGACCTACATAGGCCCACTTACCAAATAAACCCAAATTCAAACCAATTCAACTCCAAATCACACCAAATTGACTCCAAGCCCTTCATAGAACATCCCTAAACCAATTATGACATTTATTTGACAAGGTCCTTCACAAAATCTTTACCCAAATGCCCATCCTAAAATCAAAAAGCCCACTTCCCTAAACCTTCCTAAAAGCCCATTTCCACCAAATACAAAAGCCCAAAATTGGCCCTAAAGCCCACATGATATTTCCATTTGCCATCCATTTAATCAAAGCCATTCCCTAAGTTATAATCCCATCATCAAATAATTCCAAATCAAGCCTCATGCCAAATCACCCCTAAATACCAAAATTTTTCTTAAATCCATTTCCATGAAATTGACTTGACTTTTCCCAAGCCAAAGGTGAGCCATGAAGCCATGCATGAGCCACATGAAAGCCATGAGAGCCTCTTTACATGTCACCATGCCATTTTGGGCAAAAGGAGGAGACTCTTTCCTTAATTCCTAAAGGTGATTAACCACTCCCATGATTCCCCTTAATCTTGCTTAAGCTTAATTGTACTTGGATGGTGACCATTCCCCACCGATTAAGCCGACCTAAATCACTTTCTATTCAGACTCTAAACAAAGCCTTCGGTGGTGCACCTAGCCCAAATGGAGGGGATGACCAATTTGAGCCAAAATGAGCCCTCTCCCATTCCATTCTAATCCAAGCCTTTTACACTCGGCCATTGCCAATTGCTTGCACAAACACCCAGCCCCGACCCACCCGACCCCGAGGGTGACCCTCGCTCGCCGGCCAGCCACCCCGGTCGCCGGAAAACACCATGGCCGAGAGCTCGCATGTGAGCCAACTTTGGAATTCTCACTCGCCGAGCTGCCCCATCCCCAGTGGCCATTGTGGCCGTTCTTCCCATGCCCGAGAGCGGGTGATCTAAAGCCCTAACTCTCCCCGGGAGGCCCTCCACCCTCTCCTATTTAAACACCACCCCCTCACGGCCATGAGAGGAGAGTTGCACAAACCTTGCCGAAACTCGCCAAAATTGTTCCGGACCCTTCTCCACCCTTAGAGCGGTTGATCCCAGAGTGTCGATTTGCCCTAATCCCCACCGATAAAACTCGATTTCCCAACCGAAATTCCACCCAAAACCGGGACACTTCTCCACGGTGAGCCAATCCCCAAATTGATTGGTTCTACACCTTCACTGGACCGAGGGAAGGTGTCCACCAAGCAAAAGCCCCATCTCCGGAGCCACCCGGTTGCTCCAGCCTCCAAGCTTTGTGATCGAGCCGTGGTCGAAGTCCAACCTGGACAATTCACTGGACCGGAGACTTCATCCGGAGCTTGCTAGGATCCAATCGAAGGTGCAACAACTCTCGGATCGAAGCCACACTTCTCCGAGCAAAGGTAAGAGCTAATTCTTCATCCCGAGCTTCGGAGATTCTCCATTTCAAATGCTTTAATTTCAATGCATGATAACCGTATAGATGTGTTCGTCTCTTCAAGACGAATCCATAGAGCATAAGAACATGAAAATCCATTGAGTATCGAGTGAGATATTAGGGATTTAGTGTGGACGGCTCTCGGGTGAGGACACTTGGGGACGATGAACGGATGCCGTCCATTTAATACACGCGCGGACGGGCGGTCAGGATCGCGCCGGATGAGGAAACGGAACGGTACAGCGGGCCCCGGGACGGCTGACTCAGATGGCGGCGCCCAATCACAGCGCGACACGTACCCCTTCGGAGTCGCCGATGTTTCGGCGGCGCCGCGTGGATAAGTAGATAAATAGGGTATTTAATGTATTTATTAAATATCAGAAACTTCAAAAATTCATAACTTTGTGTAGGAAAATCAGAAAAATAAAATAAAAATACCCTCTTACTCAGTGAACAGAGGAGAATAATGTGGAAAAGAAATCATTTAATTTCATTAAGTATTTTATTTTTTATAATTTATTTACTCTCTTCATACATCTAATTCTCCATACATTCATACAATTCACCATGGCATGAGACCATAGGGCTTTTGAAGCCTCTGAACTTGGGAACATTCCCTGAATTTTCCAAGGTCAGAGGTCATCTTCGTGAAAAGTTATTGATTTTTCAAATGCATGTGGTCGTTTTGAGTATTTTAATTCCAAAAATTAGCATGTTATGAAATAAATTCTAGGAAAATTTAGTGATGTTCCTTATGACCAGAGAACCCTAGGAAAAATAGGACTTGAGTTAATTCACTCAGATTAACCCTAATTGGCCTAAATACCCAAAATTGAACTTTAATTAATTAGAGTTAATCATAGATCAAATTGACTTGAAATCAATTCTCCACTGACCTTTAGGATCGGAGGAAACCACCACAAAAATTTGAGGTCAATTGGACTTGGTTAGCCACTATTAATTGGGTTGATTAAGCCACTTAGTCATTTTAAACTTTAAAAATTCATAACTTTCAAAATATCTTTCAAAAATTCACCAAATTGGTTTTGGAGCCTCTCCGATGTCAGGGGAATTTAAGAAAATTAAAATTTCAATTTTCTAAAAAAGTTGATTTTTAATATTATTTTAATATTTTTAATAATTAAAAAATAATAAAAATCACAAAAATAATGAAATTCACCAAAATGTCACATTTTGAATTTTAATCACTTAGGAACAAACCCCATATTTTTCTTAGGTCTACTTGGTGAGATATTAATTTTTAAAGCTCTAGAGTAATTTTAAAATTAAAAAAAAATGTATTTTCTAGCATTTTCACTAAAATAATTATAATAAATCATAGATAAATCAGAAAATTGCAAAATTTGCTTCTCTGATTTCCTTGATATCAGAGAGATCTTTGAAAAACATAAAATTCATTTTTCAACATTTATTTTATTTTTGAATTAATTAACACTCCAAAACTTAAAATAATTATAATAAAAATAATATAATTCAAAAAATCACCAAAATTGGTCCAAGTGGTCCCCTGGTCATTAGGAATGTCCCCTAATTTTCTTAAGGACAGAAACTTTCCCTTGGTCATGTTATTAAATTTTCCTTGGAAATCTCTATTTTCTACCAAAAATAATTATATAAATAAATTAAATACAGAAAAATCACATTTCCTCCTCTCATGTCTTTATTGACATATGAGTGAAGTCACATAAAAATTTCAAGTTCATTTGAGTTCAATTTAGTGAGTTATGAAATTATTAAGCTTAAAGGGTAAAGTGGTAATTAAATTTTTTTTAATCCTTAATTAAAACTTTAGGTTTAATAAAAAAATTAACAAGTAAAATATTTGATCCTAATCTGATTTGGATGATTGAAATTTAAATAATTGAAGGGTAGAAACCCATTAAGTAATTTAAAATGATTAAACTTTAATTAAATAATTGATTAAATTTGGAAGAATAATAAAATTGGAATTATTAAAATAGGGATATTATTAGGAAGAGATTTATTCTTTAATTTAAAAAAATCCCTAAATTAATCATTTCATTAATGTTTAATTCTTAATTAAAATGATAATTCAAATTTAAAACATTAAAAGACTTAATCATTAAACTAAAATTAAATTATTGAACTCTTTTAAAATTTTAATTAGAATTAAAATGAATAAAATTAAATTAAAAAATTAAATTAAATCAAACTAAATCAAATTAAAAATTAAATTAAATTAAATTAAATTAAATTAAATTAAATTAAATTAAAAATTAAATTAAATTAAATTAAATTAAATTAAAAATTAAATTAAATTAAAAAAATTAAATTAAATTAAATTAAATTAAATCAAATTAAATTAAAAAATTAAATTAAATCAAATTAATTTAATGTAACATCAAATCAAACTAAATTGAATTAAATTGAATTAAACTAAATTAAATTAAATTAAATTAAATTAAATTAAGTTGAATTAAATAACATCACCTAAAACATGAAGAACTCAAAAATAAATCTAAAATAACTTGAACACTATTCCAAACTTAAATCATCAATTTCAACTTAAATTTGAATCACAAATCATTAAATATCATTTTGCCCTTAGGAGCTTTTACTATCATAACTCCTAAACAGAATATTAAATGAAATGTTACTTCACTTATAGGACATTCAAATATCCTAGTTCACTGAGCAAGTTAACAAAACTTGAAAACCTCGGACGATCGATTCATTTACATAATTAAATTCATTTGGACTTAAAACAATCCTAGAAATATTGAAAAGATGTTTAAGATTCTTCTTAAGCACTTCCTCAATATGATAGGATATTTATAAGAACAATTGAACTTAATTGTTCTTTGATGAAGAAAATCGTCTTCAAACCAAAAACACAAGGAACCTAGACGTCATAGGAAATGACTAGCTATAGGATTAGGAATTTGCTAGAAAACCATAACCCTTCCCTTAGCTTTACCTAGGAACTTACTTTAAATGCTTAAATATTTTAATTGTGTTTTAAGTGCAGCTTGGGATGACGGGAAGACCCTCCAGGTACGCTTTTATTTTATTGCAAATTACTTTATTGCAATTTATTTAATCGCATCGCACTTACTTTTCTTGTATGATAAACAACAGTTGCATGAAAACTTACACCTTTAGGACAGAAACCAAAACTGAAACCAAAACTAAATTAAAAGACACTACAAGATAAAATTCACCGCTACAACATTTCAAAATATAAAACAACTCAAAATTTAATCACAAACAGAACACAAAACTACAATTACAACTGAATTAAAACGTCATGTTGGATGATCGGGAATACCTCGGATGATGTAACCTACGTGTTGCTAACGGGATTTCCACGGTCTAAATGAAAGTGTGGAACTCATTCGATTGAGTTTAGCAAATTCATCCGGACTAAGTGAATCCGATAAAAATAATGATGCCGGAAGGATGGAACCGTGGGATCTTAACCGGTGTCGTTATAATCAACTTTAAGATTTGTTTTAATTAAAACACAAAAAACACTTGGAAATTAAGACTTCTCTAAACCAAAACACTTTTCTCATCCCCTGATTTATGATTTCTAAAACTAAACCTCTGCAACAACAAGGAGCTCGGAGCATGGTGGGCAGCACGGCCATCGTCGTCAGCAAAACTTGAACCTACTTCAGTAAAACTTTCCTAGAATTAAACAACAAAGCCATAGGACTTCGAGGTAGTTCGCCTAGTGCAACATAAATCCTCAACCCTTCGTTAGGCATTTGCATTGCAAATTAAGCCCTAACCGGTCTTAGGATTCCGAGGTAATCGTCCGATACGACATAAACCCTCATATCTTCCAGGCTATTTGTATGATTCTATCATATAAATATAAGCCCTAATTAATTAAAATTGGCAAGATTAAAACATTAAATAAACATTAGGGCATTCTTAAATTCAAGCCAAACAATAGGATAGTCGGGATAGTAATTTCTCCTACTTTTCTTCCTTTGAATTCCCAAAATAAAATGTTCCAAACTTGATCCATTCCCTATTGAATTTCCAAAATTCAATCCTTTGAAAACCTTAAACTTTGAAATTCTTGAGAGCGAATTATTGATTATTATCGAGAGTTTTCTTAGGTGATTCCCGTCACTTAAGATGTAATTAACTATAGGGGCTTGCCCTTATAGGGAATTTTAAAGAACCCGTGTAATATAAACCCCGTTTAATGTTTTCATATTAAGCAGGGGAATTTGTCGGCTTATAAAATTGGTTCGCAGACCAAACGGATGTCACAAATCTTCTAGTTTATCTAATCGAGCCCCATTATCAAGCAGTGTGTCTATTCTTCGGGATAGATACACGGTTTGTGGTGCGGTGCTCGTTTATGTAAACTATTCGGGATGTGAGATCGGTTTGATTTCATATCTTAAAATCTTCAAATTTAAAATTATTTTCAAAATCAAATACTACTTTCTAAACTATATATATATTTAAATTAAATTTAAAATTCGCCGACGAGCGTGAAGAGGAACGAAAGTTATGTCAAATTGCAATAGTATCATCGACCACCGGCAAGTCCGCGCAGAGCGTCGGTCGGGTCATCAAGTATTGCAACGGATTAACTCTCGAAATAAGGTTGACCTTATGAGAAAGCATGTAATGCATGAGCTTCTGTGCGGCGAAGATCAGGGCCAAGCAGTGCTTCTTAATAGGAGGATACTTTACTTCCGTCGGGATTAGACGACGGCTTAAGTAGTAGAGAGCATTTTCTTTTCCCTCATCATTGACCCTGCTAGAAGGGCTCCAAGGAGTCGTCTAAAGCCGCGGTATAAAGTATAAACGGTCTACTTGAGACTGGGGCTGCTAAGACAGGAGGTGTCATTAAGTATTGTTTGATGTCATCGAAGGCATGTTGACATTTGGAGTCCCAAGTAAACTTGACATCCTTCTTAATCAAAGCAGAAAAAGGCTGACACCTTCCTGACAAATTTGATATAAAGCGTCGAAGATATGCCAACTTTCCTTGAAAGGATCGCAGCTGTTTCAAGGTTTTAGGAGATGACATTTCTAAAATAGCTTTAATCTTTTCCGGATAAATTTTAATCCCGCGATGTTGGACGACAAATCCTAAGAATTTCCCGGAGGTGACACCGAAGGTGCATTTTAAGGGATTCATCTTAAGGTTGTATTGTCTTAGTCGCTCGAAAACAATTCTCAAATCATACAGGTGATCTTCTTTCAGTTTGCTTTTGATGACCACATCATCCATGTAGCACTCAACTTGGTTGTGAATGAGATCATCAAAAATCTTCGTCATCGCTCTTTGGTATGTTGCTCCTACTTTCTTTAGTCCGAATGGCATTACTGTGTAGCAATACACTCCGATCGGCGTTCTAAATGCTGTGAGTTTTTCGTCTTCTGGTGCCATCTTTATCTGGTTGTATCTCGACGATCCATCCATGAATGAAAATATTTCACGTGTTGAAGCAATGTCGATCATCAGTTCTGGGATTGGTAGTGGAAATTTGTCCTTTGGACATGCTTTATTTAAATCTCTGAAGTCTACACAGATTCTGATCTGATCATTCTTCTTTCTGACTGGTACCACATTGGCTAACCAAGTAGGGTATTGTTCTTCATGGACAAATTTAGCGTCTATTAGCTTCTTAACTTCGGTTATTACTTGTTGCTCAATTTCTAGACGCATTCTTCTGGGGGCTTGTCTGACTGGAATAGTAGTGGGATCTACTCCTAGCCTGTGAACTGCTACTTCTGGAGCTAATCCTGGCATTTCGTCGTAACTCCAAGCAAAATAGTCCTTGAATTCCATTAGTAGCTTGATTATGTTTTCGGAATCTTTTTTATTGAGTAAGGAGCTAACAAAGGTTGGCCTAGGCTCTTCGCTAGTACCTAAGTTAACTTCCATTAACTCGTCTATTGTAGATTTGATTTCTTCTTTGAATTCTGGTGGAGCATCTCCGATTGGTGGATCTTCGAGATCTTCTGTAGCTGCCAAGCAGTTTTCATTAGGCTCTCAAGTGACAAACAAGCAAAATTCTGTATCGTCAACTGATCCTACTGTGCCGAATCCGAGACCATGTTTTGAATTGGGAGGCCGACCGGCATTATTCCATAATTTTTCAAAGTGTTGTGATCGGCCTTTTGTCCATTGTCGAGGTAAGACACCACGTTGAATTAAATTTTGAACACAGGGAGAGTACCACTCAAAAGGTAGTTCCATTAATTTGGAAGAAGTAACATCTTCAAATTGTACATCTTTTTCAGTATTGGAGGAGGAAGCACCACGGTAAAACTTGATTGGCTTGGTACCACCACCATGCACTTCCTTAACCATCATACCCTCGATCTTATTAGAATGGATCGGGGTCAGGGTCATAGTATGAACATGATGGTTAATCTTCTCGTACATTGATTTATATTCTTCATTCTTTTCATCTTCGAGAGAGATCTTGAACTGGGATTTCTCTTGACTTATTGTCGCTGCTTCTTTCTTGATTTCTTCTTCTTCTTCGGAAGTGTTCTCCCAATCAACATCGATGACCGGTTTCTTCTGTCCAACTGTTCAAACATTTCTTCCATGTCCTCGTCCCCGGCCTCGACCTCGGGTGCGAGTTCTGGAGAAATCTTCACCATCTCGTCGTAAGGGAGTGGTGAGTAACTGTTGCACTATAACTTCAGGTTCTTCATCGTCTCGAAATTCTTTTGCTTCATTTGGTATGGTATTTCTAGAAAAGATTGTTTTCTTCGGGGGCACGTAGTAGGCCGCATCTTCATGAATTCCAATTTCATGCACGGAGAATGGTTGCAAATCACCTTTGATGCACTGTTCCCCTCTTTCGTAATACTTTAAGCATTGGTGCAGAGACGACGGTACCATCCAGTTTTTATGGATCCACGGCCAACCCAGTAGAGCGTTGAACGATGTCTCAGAATCAATTATGTGGAATTTTGCGGTTGTCTTTGCTAAATCACCAGTCTTCATTAGTAGTGTTATCGATCCAAGAGCTCTCTCTCCTTTTTGATTGAAGCCTCTTAATAGCATCTTGTCTGCTTCAAGGTCGCGAGCATCAATTTCCAAATATGCCAGCGTCCGAAGATTCATTATGTTGATTGATGCTCCTGGATCAACCAACACTCGGAGAGCGTAAACTTTCCAATAGTGATCGAAATGTATAACGGTCGCTTGTGATCGACTGTTCCCGCAATAGATCATTGTCCGTGAAGGTAACACCTCGTTGTTCTTTTAACGAGCAAACCTCGTCGAAGGAATCACTGGCCATTTGAGCTAAACAAATCTCTGGATCAAGTAGAGCCTTGATCAAAGCCTTTCTCATCCCCTTTGATAGGATCAGAGCGTCATATATGCTTAGTTTGGCTGGTAGCTTCCTAAGATGGGCTAGCACGTTGTAGTCCACTTTATTACCATGTTCTTCATTTTCTTCCCGAATGGGCAGTTCTTATACTGGGGTTGGCTCTTCCTGAGCAACCACCTGCTTTCCTTTATCCTTTGGACCCATTCTCGGAGGTAAAATTTTTCCACTTCTTAAATTTACTTCAGTTATTTCTTCTGAATTTGGTGTTGAATCTGTCGGTGTATCCTCTTGAATTAGAACCACTGGCTCTTCTGAAGTTGCTTCGGTGTCTGATGGTTCTAATTCTATCGTGATCGGAGCTCCTCGGAATTCATAAATGGACTCGTTGCTTATCGAGCTTTCGTAGCCTCCTTTGTGAACATCTTATTCATCGTGGTCGTCGAGGTTGTGTATGATTTGAGAATCGTTATTTGTATTGGAATCGAGATCTGGATTAAGCCGGTTGTCGTTAGTTACGTAATCGTTAGAAACAGTCAAAACATAGCCAACGCCATAACCCTTATCATTATAAGATCCCGCCGGAGCGAGCAAATAATCATACAGAGTCAGGAGTTCGAGGGATTTCTCCCCCGAATTGGAAACAACCATCCTAGGATAAGCAGCCCCTAGTCTACCCTTCAGAGCCTCGGTCTTCTTTTCTTCCACGATCTTCTCCTCCTTCTGGGGCGGTTCTTCAATCGCAAGTGATAGTGTCGGCTCGACGGGTTTCAAACTCCGAGTCGAAGCACGTACCGAAGCGGCTCGGATGTGATCCAAAATTTTCTTTGATGATTTTGTCCGGACGATACTCCATCCATCATCGGTCGTGTAAGGGTCTATCGGAACAATGGGATCCGTTGAAATAACATTGACGGAACCTCCCTTCTGGGGTTCCTTCATGTATTCCTTTGGGATCGTTATGTTCCCTTTCCGGAGATTGTCATCAAGCCAACTCTTGAAAGTGATGCAATCCTCTATCTTGTGTCCGAGCATCTGATGGTAAGGGAAATAGTTCGGATGATCTTTCTTATTGACTTCCTCCAGCTTCTTGGGCTCTGGCAGCTGAAAATCCGGTGTCTTCATTAAGCTGCGGAACATCTTCGCTATCGCTTCGGCTTTGAATGGGTATTCTTTATTTAGAAGTTCTCTTAAAGTACGTGACGAACGAAGTGGTTGTTCATAATGCTGAGGTGACTGATAGCTCGGATGAGGTTGCTAATAGCCCTGCTGAGGTTACTGATAGCCCTGCTGAGGTTGTTGGTATGTTCGTTGCGGTGGTTGGTAACTAGGCTGTGGCCGCTCTGACTGTATCTGCATTGGCTGCTTGCCCTTATCTACTGCTGCGAAGATTCCAGATTTCTTCTCGAAATGTTTTCACAGGCTTCTGTTTATCGTTCTTGTCCGCAAAACTTAACTGTTTTGCCTCTTCTTGCAAGCTCCCGGCCTTGCTAAGCAACTTCTCGAAAGTCTTGATTGTAAATCCTTTAAGGAGGAGTGCTATCGGGCCATGGATACTCTTAAGTAGGATACCGACTGCATGTTGTTCTTGAAGCTGTGGTTCACACTTCATGTTTAAGTTTCTCCATCGAAGTATGTAATCCACCAAAGTCTCGTTCGGCTTTTGTTGCTCCACCACTAGATCACCAATAGTGATGTGGTGCTGAGCCCCGACAAATCGTTTAACAAAGAGATTCTCCAGTTCTGAAAAGGTCTTTACTGAATTGTTCGGCAATTCTGTGTACCAGTTGAAGGCAATCCCTGACAAACTGCTGACGAACTGGCGGAAGAGTAGAGCATCGCTCCCACCGGCATTGCAGCAACTAGCACGAAAATGTGCAACATGTTGCCGGGGGTTTCCCGTTCCATCAAAAGTCTTGAACAGAGGTGGTACGAAGCCTTTTGGGTATTGGACGGCATCAAATTCTTCGGGGTAAGGTCTACCTGTCTGAATAGATGCTCCATTCTTGGATTGTGCTAAAGCTTCTCGCACCTGCTGTTCTACCATATTTTTAATATCCTTTTCTGGAATCATGCTTTGTGTAGAATCCTTTTTTGGTTGTTCGTCTCCATTGACGGATGTGATCTCTTTTCCTCCATCTGCAATATGGATAATTTCTGGGGGTGTCTCTTTCTGAGGTTGGGCCTGACTCTGGAGAGTGGCTAGGGCAGCAGTCATATCTTCCATCCTCTTTGCCATCTCGAAAATTGTATCATCTCTTTCCCGAAGCTGTGCTCTCAACACTTCCGGTTCATCTCTTTCCGCAGCTGTCGGAGCACCTTGCGAAGCTGACAATGCTCGTGTCTCAACCATGTTGATCTCGGCATACTCCTCATCCATGAACTCTGATGAGTCGATTTCATCTCCTAGTTCTTCTTCTCTTTCTTTTGCTAATCGTCGAATGTCGGTCCTTAACTTGTCCATGGCATCCTCTAGTGGCCCTTTTCGCACGGTCTTGCAGTTGTCTCGTGACGGTTGTTGAACTTCCTTCCCGGGAGTCCCCTTTATTGCAGCAGCACTTTCTTCTGATTCAAGTCTCTTGACGAGAATTTTCTTCTCAGGACATTGTTTTGGTCTTAGCTCACCAGTAGTAGGTCGCCATACCATCCTTCTTGCAGCCGGAAGCCTAAGACCGGATGGTCTGTCGGCAATATGCTGGAAGGTGGTATCCTCCTTAATTTGTAGACCCGATACAACAACGGGTGGACTGGCTTTTATCTTCTTCTTTGGTTTCTCTCGTGGCGAGCAATGAGCTCTATGCGCGGTCCGAAGCGGATTTAGCCGGCACTCATCCTATCCTTCTTAAGATTTCGACACGAGGCATCTTTCTTTCTTTGCCAATCTTTCTATCACGGCTTGCGGTCGGGCAAATGGCGTAGCCTTATCCCTTTTCCTCTTGTAATTTTTGTAGTATGCAGGTCGGGGTAATGCGGTGGCGATCCTACTAACATCCTCTTCATCTGATGCGGCAGAGAGGGGGTGAAACCTGCTCCCTTCCAATAGAGGTATATACTCAGGCAGTTCCTCTCTTTCCTCAGGAATTTCTTCTAGAAAAGCAACTTCAGCAGCTCTGACTTTCTTGGCGATCTTCCTGCTTCTATTTCTCCTTTGAGTCCGAGTTAGGGGTGCAACTCTTGAACTGGACCCAATCTCAAAAACAGATGGTATTGCAGCGAAATCTGTACCCTCCACGGTGACAGGCTCATCACAGACTTGGATTTCCTTCCCCTTCGGCTTGCGTGAAGTCGGGGTAGGTGCGGAGATGACTAGACCGGTGGGGGTAGAGACAACGAGTCCTCCTACGAACGAGTAGTCGTCCTCTCGACTGGAACCCTTTGCGGGGAGGGAATTCTTGAGTCGACTTCGGAGTTGAACTCAATCACGGGCTCTTCAGCTTCCGACACTTTGTCCATTAGTGTGAAGAGAGTGACGTCAGCGAACTTGACATCTGTGTTGCCAAATCCTTGTCCGAAACGGATGATCCCATTGTCGGGCAACTCATCCTTGTAAACGGCGAAGTCCATTCCAATGGTGAAGGAGAAGATTAACTTTAGGGCGATCATTTTTCGCGGGCAGATTCCGAATGTCAGTCCCGAATTATGCTTCTTTTCATCGTAAAGTTTAGGACGAAAAAGAAAGAGTCCGAACACATTTTCGTTTATCTTAGTGTACTTGTGATTTATAAAAGAGGTTGTTTATTAGGAGGTTCGTTTGTTAGAAACAAAACGATTAAAGAAAAAAGGTTATAGAAAAGGTAAAGGACACGATTTAGAATTGGAAAGGAAGAGAAAGTCTTATGCAAGACTTCTCGACTCGAAGGATCGCTCCTAAACTAACACCTATTGGGGGTCCACCCCACCTCAGAAAAGAGGTAAAAGGATCTCGGAACCTCTCTGTTTAGGGGTGTCTGAACAATGGCTCCTAAATCCGAGAGGAGTTAGTTATACTCGTTCAAGACAGAAATGAACGGGGTATTCCAACGGAAGAATGGTAGTTTTGGTCCACTAGGGATATGGACTCACCACCGATTTATGAAAGCAAAACCATCTGATCAAAATGGAGAGAGGAACTAGTCCCCAGCGGAGTCGCCAGAAGTTGTCGGCATATTTTTAGGTTGTGTGTTGTATTTTGAAAAGGAGGTCGCCTACAGAAGTTGTCCGCGAATTTTTAATTTAATTTAAATTAATAATTTGAAAAGTAGTATTTGATTTTGAAAATGATTTTAAGTTTGAAAATTTTAAGATATGAAATCAAACTGATCTCACATCCCAAATAGATTATATAAATGAGCACCGCACCACAAACTGTATATCTATCCCGGAGGATAGACACACTGCTTGATGATGGGGCTCGGTTAAATAAACTAGGAGATTTATGACATCCATTTGGTCTGCGAACCAATTTTATAAGCCGACAAGTTCTCCTGCTTAAATCAAAGGAATTAAGCAGGGTTTATATTACCTGGGTTCTTAAAGTTCCCTATAAGGGCAAGCCCCTATAGTTAATTACATCTTAAATGACGGGAATCATTTAAGAAAACTCTTGATAATGATTAGTGGTTTTGCTCTCAAGAATTTCAAAGTTTAGGGTTTTCAAAGGATTGAATTTTTGAAATTTTAAAAGGGGATGGATCAAATTTGGAACAGTTATTTTCAGGAGTCCAAAGGAAGAGAAGTAGGAGAAGCTGAGGATCCAAGAAGAAATCTTGGCAACTTCCCAAACTATTCTATTGTTTGGCTTTAATTTGGGAGTTCATTTAATATTCCATCTTGCCTGTTTTAATTAATTAGGACTTATATTTGTATGATATGATTATACAAATAGCCTCAAAGATGTGAGGGTTTATGTCGTACCAAACGACTACCTCGGAGTCCTAAGACCGGTTAGGGCTTAATTTGCATAACATGATTATGCAGATGCCTAACAAAAAAGTTGAGGATTTATATTGCACTAGGCAAACAACCTCAAAATCCTACGGTTTGGTTGTTTAATTCTAGGAATGTTTAGCTGATGTAGAGTTGTTTTACTGACGAAGATGGTCGTGCTGCCCACCGTGCTCTAAGCTCCTTGTTGTTGCAGAGGTTTAGTTTTAGAAGTCATAAATCAAGAGATGAGAGAAGTGTTTTGGTTTAGAGAGAATCTTAAAATCCAAGTGTTTTTAATATTTTAATTAAAAAAATCTTAAAGTTGTTTAAACAAAACCGATTAAGATCCCACGGTTCCGTCATCCCGACACCATTATTTTCATCAAATTCACTTAGTCCAGATGAATTTGCTAAACTCAACTGAATGAATTCCACACTTTCATTTAGACCGTGGTAAATCCCGTTAGCAACACGTGGGTTACATCATCCGAGGTATTCCCGATCATTCAATGAAACGTTTTAATTTATTTGTGATTGTAGTTTTGTTGTTCTGTTTGTGATTAAATTTTGAGTTATTTTATATTTTGAAATGTTGTGATGGAGAATTTTATC
Organism: Papilionanthe hookeriana x Papilionanthe teres; assembly: GCA_022702705.1. Lineage (NCBI taxonomy): Eukaryota > Viridiplantae > Streptophyta > Magnoliopsida > Asparagales > Orchidaceae > Papilionanthe > Papilionanthe hookeriana x Papilionanthe teres. The sequence goes on along the minus strand of CM040427.1, from coordinate 84,898,835 downwards.
TTGTAATGACTTTTAATTTAGTTTTGGTTTTAGTTCAGGGACTATCCTAAAGGTTTTGGTTTTCATGCAATAGTTTTGTTTATCATGCAAGAAAAAGTAAAGTACAGTGCATGTAAGTAAATTGCAATAAAATAAAAGCGTACCTGGAGGGTCTTCCCGTCATCCCAAGCTGCACTTGAAACACATGTTAAGGAATTTAAATATTTTGCAAGAAATACCTAGGTAAAGCTAAGGGAAAGGGTATTGGTTGTCTACCAAGTTCCTAATCCTATAACTAGTCATTTCCTATGACATCTAGGTTCTTAGTTTGGTTTAAGGATGATTTTCTTCATCAAAGAACAACTAGATTCAATTGTTCTTCTAAAACATCCTGTTATATTGAGGAAGTGCTTAGGACGAGTCCTAAACATCTTTTTAATATTTCTGGGATTGTTTTGAGTCCAAGTAAATTTAGTTGCACTGTGTGAATTAATCATCCAGGGGTTTAAGTTTTGTTCCTCGCTCAGTTGAACTAGGACATTTGAATATCCTATAAGTGAAGTAACACTTCACTTGATACTTCATTTAAGAGTTATAATAATAAGAGCTTTAAAAGGGCAAATCAACTTATTAAGTATTTTAATGATTTAAACTTAATGATTTAATTTTAATTTTGACTTGATTATAAAAAATTTAGTTTAAGTTTGGAATAGTGTTCAAGTCCTTTATGTTTTAAGTTTACTTTAAGTGTTTGGTTTAACTCTTAATGATTTCATTTAGGTGTGTTGTTAAATGATTTTAATTCAATTTAATTTTAATTTAATTTAAGTTTAATTTAATTTAATTTAATTTAATTTAATTTGATTTAATTTAATTTAATTTAATTTAATTTAATTTAATTTAATTTGATTTAATTTAAATTTTTAATTTAATTAAATTTTCAATTTTAATTTAATTTAATTTTAATTCAACTTAATTTGATTTAATTTATTTTAATTTAATTTTAATTTTTATCTTAATATATTAAATATGATTTAATTTAATCGTTAAGGTGTTAACTTGATTTAGATTTTGATTTAATTTAAGCTCAACATCTTAAATTTAATTTAATTTAATTTAAATTGTTTAGCATTTTAAATTTTAAGTTAGGATTATCCTTTTAGTTAAGAATTAAATATTATTGAAGTGATTAATTTAGGGATTCCTAAATTAAAGAATAAATATCCTCTGAATAATATCCCTACTTTAATAATTCCAATTTCTATTATTCTTCCAAAATTTCAATTAATTAATTAATTAAAGTTTTATTTTAATTATATTTGAAATGGTTAGTAGGTTTCTACCCTCAATCATTTAAGTTTCAATCATCCAAAATCAGTTTAAAATCAAATATTTTACCCTCCCCTTTTTGATTAATCCTAAAATTTTAATTAGGGGTTAAAATTTTTAATTACCCTTTTGCCCTTCAAGCTTAATAATTCTATAACTCACTAAACTAAGCTCAAATGAACTTGAAATTTTTATGTAACCTCACTCACATGTCAATTAAGACATTAGAGGAGAAAATATGATTTTTCTGTATTTAATTTATATATGTAATTATTTTTTAATGGAAAATAGGGGTTTTCAAGGAAAATTCAATAACATGACCAAGGAAATGTTTCTATCCTTAAGAAAATTATGGGATGTTCCTAATGATCAGAGGACCATTTGGACCAATTTTGGTGATTTTTTTTAATTATATTTTATTTATTATAATTATTTTGAGTTTTGGAGTGTTAATTAATTTAAAAAATAAAATAAGAGTTGAAAAATGGATTTTATATTTTTCAAAAATCTCTCTGACCTCAGGGAAATCTGAGAACCAAATTTTATATTTTTCTGATTTTTCTTTGATTTATTAGAATTATTTTAGTGGAAATGTTAAAGAAAATCATTTTTTTAATTCAAAAATTGTTTTAAGCCTTTAAAATTCAATATTTTACCCTAGATACTTAGGAAAAATATTTGGTTTATTCCTAGGTGATTAGAATTCAAAATGTGACATTTTGGTGATTTTTAATATTTTTATGATTTTTATTATTTTTTAATTATTAAAAATATTAAAATAATGATAAAAATCAACTTTTTTAGAAAATTACAATTTTAATTTTTCTAAATTCCTCTGATATCAAAGAAGCCCCAAAACCATTTTTGTGAATTTTTGAAAATTATTTTGTGAGTTATGAATTTTTAAAGTCTAATTTTGGTTATGTGACTTAATTAATCCATTTAGTGGGGTTAAATATTTCCAATTGATTTCAAATTTTTATTTGATGTTCCTCTGATCCTAAAGATCAGTGGAGAATTATTTTCAAGTCAATTTGATGTGTAGTTAACCCTAATTAATTAAAATTCAATTTTGGGTGTTAAGGCCAATTAGGGTTGTTCCAAGTGAATTAATTCAAAATCTATTTTTCCTGGGGTCCCCTAGTCCTAAGGAACTTCACCAAATTTTTCTAGATTTTATTTCTTAATATGCTAATTATTGGAATTAAAATACTCAAAATTGTAACATGCAATTGGAAAATCAATAACTCCTCACAGAGATGGCCTCTGACCTTGGAAAATTCAGGGAATGTTTCCAAGTTCAGAGGCTTCAAAAACCCTATGGTCTCATGCCATGGTGAATTGTCTACATGCATGGAGAATTAAAATAGTGCAGAGATTAAAAAATTAATTAAAAATAAAATACTCAATGAAATGACTTGATTTGTATTCCACATTATTCTCCTCTGTTCACTGAGCAAGAGGGTTATTTTATTTTATTTTTATGATTTTCTTATGCAAAGATATGGATTTTTGAAGTTCTGGTAATTAAATAAATAGAAAAATACCCTATTTTCCTACTTATCCACGCGGCGCCACGCAATCCTCGGCAGCTCCGAAAGGCCACGCGGCTTGCTTTGATTCGGCGCCGCCATCTGAGTCAGCTGTCACGGGGCCCGCGGTTTACGTACCATCTCCTGGTCCGATGCCATCTGAGTCGTCCATCCAATACACGCGCGAATGGACGGCATCCGTTCATCGTCCTCGATCGACTTCACCCGAGAGCCTTCCATCTTCCAGGCATGATATCTCCTTCGATACTTAACCAATTTCTACGTTCTTATACTCTATGGATTCGTCTTGAAGAGACGAACGCATCCATACGAGTTTATGTGGCATGAAATCGATCCAAACAAAATAGAGAATGTTCGAAGCTCGGGAAGAAGAGAGAGCTCATACCTTTGCTCAGAGAAGTGTGGCTTCGATCTGAGAGTTGTGTCACCTTCGATTGAGTCCAAGTAAGCTACAGATGAAGTCTCTGGCCTTGGGGAATTATCTAGACTTGAATTCGACCAGACCCGATTCCAAAGCTTGGAGGCTAGACCAAATGGGTGGCCTGGAGAGGGGGCTTCCACTAGGGAACTCCTTCTCTTGATCTTGTGCAGGTGTGGGTGAGTTTAATTTGAGTTTGGTGGAGAATTGGAAAGTGTCCTGGTTTTGGGTGGAATTTTGGCTGAGAAATTGAGCTCTGTGGATGGGATTAGGGCAAATTATCACTGGGGATCAATTGCTCTAAGTGTGGAGGATAGTCTGGAACAATTTTGGCAGAGTTTCTGTATGGTTTGGTGCAACTCTTTTCTTGGCCGAGAGGGGATGGGGTTTAAATAGGAGTGGCTGGAGGGCCTCCCAGGGGGAGTTAATGGCTGGGATCAGCTGCTCTGGGCAAGGGAAGAACAGCTCCAATGGCCATTGGGCATGGGGCAGCTCAGCAAGAGAGAATTTCAATGTTGGGCTCACATGGTGCTCTTGGCCATGGTATTTTACGGTGGCTGTGGTGGCTGGCCAGCCAGGCATGGGTCACCCTCAGGGTCAGTGAGGTCAGAGCTTGATTCCTGTGAGTTCAATTGATGGTTGCCATGTGTAAAGGTGGTGAATTGAAATGGAATGAGAAAGGGGTGATTTTGGCTTGGTTTGGGTCAACCCATGGTTTTGGGCTAGGTTCACCTCCCCATGGCCTCGCTTGGGCCGAAGAGAAAGCTATTTGGCTCAGCTTAATTAGTGGGGAGAAGTCACCATCCAAGTACAATTAGTCTTAAGCATGGTTTGTGGAATCATGGGAGTGGTTAATCACTCTTAAGAGAATCATTAAAGGGTCCCCTCTTCTTGCCACTTTGGGTATGGTGAGGTGTCCAAGGCTTTCATGGCTCCCACGTGGCTCAAACATGGCTTCATGGCTTCATTTGGCTTGGGAAAAGTCAAGTCAGCTTTCATGGAAAAGGGTTTATGAAATTTTGAAAATTTTGGGGTTATTTGATGGGATTTGGCATAATACCATTTTGGTTTGATTTTCATGATGGATTTAGCACTTAGGGAGTGATATTAATTGAGTGAGGATGAGATGAGATTGTAATGTGGGCTTTAGGATGGGTTTGGGCTTTTAAAATTTGGTAAAGGTGGGCTTTTAAAATGGCTTAAGGGAATGGGCTTTTATGTTTCAAAATGGGCTTTTAGATGAAAACTTTTGCAAAGGTCATGCTAAATAAATGTTGGGTTTGGTATAGGGATGTGTCATGAGTGATTTGAGACAAATTTGAGGTGATTTGGAATTGAATTGAGTCTAATTTGGGTCCCCTTGGTGATAAGGTTAAAATAGGTCAAAATGGACTAACTTGGGCTAAGGTTGGGCTAATGTTGAAATTTATGTAAATTCAATGTTGAGAAATGTTTATGGGAGTGTATCAAAGAGTTCTCAACCTTCGTTGGGCTTTAATTTTGGGATTTGGGCCTATTTGGGTTCATGGTGGATTTAGGCCTATTTAGGGAATTTTGGGTTTGGGTTGAATTTGAGTAAGTTTTGGGTCCAAATTTTGGGCAAATCAAGTTATTTTTTTGTTTTTGGGGATGTTAGAGACAATTTAGAAAAGTTTTGGGGTCAATTGGGGTTGAGTAGGGTTGGTTTGGGCTAAGTTTAGGTCATGGGTCAAAATTGGGCTTTAAGCTTAAAATTGAAATTGGATTCAAATGTCAATCAAATTGGGCTTGGATTTAGTCTAGATTGGTATTGGGGATATTTAATTGAAGTTTAGAATTGAATTGAACCAAAATTGGGGTCAATTGGAGTGGTTTGGTTTGACATTGGGTGCACTTTGGGTTAAAATGGGTCAAATTGGGGGTTTTGGTAAAAGTGGGGTAAATTGACAAACTTGGGCCATGGTGTAGTTGAACAAAATGAAATTAGGAATATTTGGGATTTTTTGGAATTTTCTGGGAATTTTTGGAATTTTTGAATTTTTTGATTAAGAGGGGCATTTTGGTAATTTGGAGGGTATTGAGGGTATTTTTGGAAATTTTGGTATTTTTGGCTGTAAATGATCAATTTGATTGGTGGGGAAATGTTCAAGGTTGATTTTGGAAAATTTTTGGGTGATTTGGAAATTTTGGTGGTTTTGGGTAGTTTCAAGGACTTTTAGTAGGTTTGGCGGGTCCGGGGCCCTGGGGGTCAAAAATCGAAATTTTGAAAAAATAAAGATTTATCAAATTTGAGTAGAATGGAATCACTTTGGTTGAGCCATGAAGCCATATTAAGCCCATATGAGCAATGAGAGAACTCATTTGAGGCATTCACTATGTTGTTCGTAACCCACTTAGCCAGGGGCTTAGGGGTTAAGGACCATCCATATGAATTACCTACATGAGTCAGGAAGTCAAGTTGGGTGAGAGTGTGGGTTTTAGGATTTGTAATGTGTGTGTGAGAGTGTAGTGTATGTGTAATTCAGCCCTCACCAGACCAAGCCACCCAGGGTGATCCTAAGGCCAAAGAGTCCTATAGGGAACTCATCCTTTAAACCTCCACATTTGATCTCAACCCACTAGGTGATTAGGGGTCTACAATCAAGCTTGTGGGGTTTGAAGGGAGTTAAGAAGTGATTGAGTTTCTAAAGGGGTAGGTTCCATCTCTAGTCCTCTAAGATAGTCAAAGGAAAAGCCTAAGGCTAGATCCTAAGTACTAAAGAGAGAAGAGAAGACCTCATCAAAAATGAGGTCAACACCTACGCATGCCACTACTTCATATTAAAAGAAAGAGTAAAGGAAATCACTTACGAAACATGGATAATTCACGATAGAAAACTTGGTTTAAAATAAAGAAAATCCACTAGAAAGTTTTTACAACAATTACAAGAGAATGAAGAATACATTACTTAGCTTTTTTCTTCTGAAAGAAAGAAGAAGATCTCTCCACCAAAGTTTCCCACTGATCCATGCGATGCTCGTACATCCCTTACATAAATATCTCAAAATCCCTCACCAATCTCTCCATAAGATTTAAAAATCTACATCTTCATAACTCTAAATGACTAAAATGACTAAGAGGGAAGAAAGAGACTATAGGGTGTGATTTTCTCTGAAGGAGTGGCCTCCTATTTATAGGCTTCAAGGGTTGCCTCAAGGCACCTCTTCAAAATGTATCCATGTTCAATGAATCTTCTAGAAACCAACTCTGGCGCCTAGGCGCCGGGATCTGGTGCCTAGGCGCCGGACTCCGTGCCCGAACAGTCGCACCCCTTCACTTTGGCTCGCACCTCTTCGAGATTTAAACCGCTCCAAAGTGTCCAGATACATTGTATCGCATGTCCTATATATTAGGAATAACTTCCATGCTTCTAGAAGGTCTAGAAACTACTTAACACCGTCAAAATAACTCCCAAAGTCGTCAAAATCCCATCCAATAACCGTTTCTGGATGATTCTGGCGCCTAGGCCTTAATTCTGGCGCCTAGGCGCCGTTTTCTCGTCGTCACTGGCGCCTGGGCACCGGGTTTTGGGGCCTAGGCGCCACCCTGTGCGCAACTCCACCATTTTGCTCCGTTTGGCTCCGTTTCACCCCATTTCAGTTGCGTTGCGTTCCTAACATCTTCACCTACAAGATAGACATAAAAATAACCTTTCTCAAAAGTATAATTTCATCCAAAAACATGTGAGAAATATAAAATATATTAAACATAGAAAGAAATATCAATATGTACTAAGTTAAAATCTTTTTTCTTTGCTTATTTTGGCTCAAAATTGCATAGTTTTTGCTTCATTTTCTATAAAATCATATTTTTATACTTGAAGACAAAAATATGCAAAATTACTTCCTTTATAGTGTAATATCATTAAAAATGTGCATAAAATGAGCAAGAAATCTATACTTAAAATAGGTACTTTTTTTCTTGGATCAGGGATCTCAGCCTGTCACCCTGAAACCTCCAAATTGAAGTCCATCTAAACACATTTCCCTATTTATTTGCACTCAATTCTCATGAACTACGCAATTCATCCATGGAAATTGAATGCATTCTTCATTATTGTTGTAGGACATTAAATCCTTTCAGAATTAATGTTCAACAACATATTTTAACATTTCAATTGACCAAATTGAAAAGTAAATTAAGTTCGAAATGAAAAACCATCACAATTTCTTCAATACATTAAAAGCACATAAATCCACATCATTCCATAATCACATCTCTATGCAAGAAGAAAGATAAAGGAGACTACTCAGAATTCATGATAAAGATACAATAAAACATGGATTTTATATATAAAAGAAAAGTCATACAAACCACAAAAGAAAATACAACTTATCTCTTTCTCTTCCCCAATACAATTCCCTTGAAGTTCCTTTGAATCCTTTTCTCTCTTCTTTACAACACTTAATTCCCTCATTAGAATAGAAAGGAAGAAGCAATCTCTCACTTTACTTCTTCTCCTTCACTCCTTAGAGAAGAATTCCTCTCAAATCCTCACTTCTACACACTCTTCTCCTAAACCCTACACTTAACACACACCAAAACCACTAAGAGAGAGCAAGAAAAATCAAGAGAGCCCCCCTATTTTCGTCCAAAAACAGTTACTTATAAGTTAGGGACGAAATCCCAAGAGTTTCCATATGCATCCCTTCAAAAAGTTGCCAATACTCTTCAAATTTGAATTCCACCGACTTTAGGCGCCGGCGGCGCTCTATCGTGCCAATAAATTGTTGAAGTCTCTGGAAAATGGCGCCGGCGACGCCAGAACCTGTTTTCCTCCTTTTTGCTCCTTTTTTCTTCTTTTTGCTCCGAATTCATTCCTTTTCGCTTCTTTTCACTCCAATCACCTAAAATCATCATACCTGCAACAAATCATGAAAAATACCTTTCTTTAAAGTGCAATATCACCAAAAATGGGTAAAATTATATAGCAAAAATAGTATATATTTTTGGTGCATCATCGGCGCCAGACCGATTTTCAGGGTTCCACAAAATTTTGTGATTTCGAACGTTTCAAAGTTATAACGACATCTATTTAGCCTTTTTATGCATCTATATTCATACTTAAATGATGTATTAATACAAATATTACACAAACAATACAAAAACATCACTTTTATATATATAATCCATAATTATAAACTTACACATATAAGTCATTCTACCACATCAATAATTGAGCGTTGGAACACTCTAACGCTAAAAACATAACATAAACTCAAATATCAAGCATTATTAAGTTTGAAATCACACCATAAGCAAACCAAATGCAAAATAAACTTAAGTACATAAAGTCCAAATACTAAATATACTAGATAAAACAGAGAATCATTACTCCTCATCAATGTCAGTGCTATCTTCTCTGATATCTCCCATGAATTGGTGGTGTACAAAAAAACTGTAGAAGGGTTGATACGGGAATTCATCAATCGAATCCTCTTCAATCCAAGCATTTTTCTTCATTAAACATTTCAATCCTTCTTCCATACGCCCAGTATGATCGAACTGTTCCTTCATCCTACAATCCAGATGATCAAATAATTCAGTTATATTGTTAATTGCATCCATAAGATTTTGTACCTCTTTCTCCAGTTTCTTGATCTTCCTCAGAATCAAATGCGCATTTTCAAGAAAATGAGGTTGAATAAGTAGTAAAATCTGAGATGGTTGGTCTACAATTATGCTCAGATCATTTTCATCCCCAATTGTTGGACATTTATAAATATTAGTTAGGTCCATGGGCTTCTAAAGGAGAAGCACTTTTTCTCAACTTTCATATGACACTTGTGACTCGCTGCAGAGAAGAAGTATAGTGGAATGATGTCCCAAACCATAATTTGATCCATGCACAATCAAACCCAAAATAGATATCACAATTATGGTGTCAATATCAATAGATCTTCCAATTTGAATGCAATAGTTCAATATTGCACTTTCCTTCATCACTTTACTAATTTTCATGGTCGGGAGTAATTTCAAAGATATAAAAAGATGTCATTGCTTTGACCCAGGATTCAATAAGGTAGTAGAGAAATTGACATACACCTCGTCTCTTATCTCCAATCTTCGTCTTCATATGTAAAATATCGATAAATTTCATTCATATTATCTCTCTTAGGGACAAAATTAGTGTAATGACAGATTGACACATTATCTATCATATAAAGTTCATTAATCTTGAAATGGGTGAATGATATCCATGTACCTTGCACATAAATGACTCCTTGGTTGATTCTATGAAGATTTGCATAAAATTCCTTCACCACAAGAATGACTACTCCGGCAGTAGTATAACAAAACACTTCCCATCACCTCTACATAAAAATTTCTTATACTCAAGTACTAGGAAAATTCATACCTCAATTGACAAAGCCTCATTCCTTGATAAGCCTCCTCTATATAAAAACTTTGTCGCAAAGTCGCTGCACCTCGAAACAGACAAACTTTCTCCCATTAAAAACTCAAAATCTTTGATATTCAAAGAATTTAGAAGCCATGGAATGGAAATTTTGGAACTAACCTTTCATTTTTTCGGAGTTAATGAGTTTTAAAATGAGTTTAAGGAGTTATAAAGGTAAAACTCTAGCTTAAAACTGCCAAATTTTGCCATTTGAAACTCCAAAACCCGCTACTCGGCCGTCAGTGCCGTTGGTGCTGGATAGGCTACTGTTGGCGCCCAAGCTCTGAATATTAACAATGCTCTCTGGAAAAAGTGGCCATCGGCACCCATTCTGGCGCTGACGGCACCATAGCACAGTTTTTCTCCAACAACATTTTCGTCCAAATAAACTTCAAATCATCGATACAATTCAGTATTTTTATCACCATTTAGAATATTTATGAATGAGTAGGACTCAAATATACGACTATCTAATAATAATATCAACTACAACTAAATCAAAATAAACTAAACAACACAGATAACTATGGGTTGCCTCCCATAAATCGCTTCGTTTAACGTCGTCAACCCGACAAATATTAGGTTTATTCAGGATGACTTAACATTAAAATCTCAGTAAAATTTAGTCATGACCCCTCAAAATATGGTTTTATTCGATGCCATTAACTTTAAATACTCTTCCAATAATAGGATCTTCAATATCAATAGCTCCAAACTGGTAAACTTTTATAACAGTGAAAAGTCCTATCCACCTAGACTTTAGTTTTCCAAGAAATAATTTCAATCTTGCATTATATAACAAAACTTCTTGTCCAAGTTCAATTCTCTTTCTCATAATCTTCTGATCATGCCATATCTTCATTTTTTCCTTGTAAATTCTATCATTATCATAATATTCATTTCTAATTCCTTCTAATTAATTAAGTTGTAAAAATCTTTTTTCAACAACATCCTTTAATTTAAAATTAAACTCTTTAATTGCCCAATATGCTTTATGTTCCAATTCAATTGATAAATGAGAAGTTTTTCCAAAAATTAGTCTATAAGAAGACATTCCTATAGGAGTTTTATAAGCAGTCTTATATGCCCATACTGTAGTATCCAATCTAGCAGACCAATCTAATTTATGGGTATTTACAAATTTCTCAAAAATTCATATAATTTTACGATTAGATACTTCAGCTAAACCACTTATCTGTGAATGATAAGAGGTTGAGATTCTATATATAATATTATATTTTTTAGTCAATTTCTGAATCAGATTATTTCTAAAATGAGATCCACCATCAGTAATGATAACTCTCAGCATTTCATATCTTGTAAAAATATTTTTCATTAAAAATTTTGAAACACTTTAAGCATCACATCTGGGTAAAACTATGGCTTCAATCCATTTTGATACATAATCCACTACAATCAATATATATATATTCCCAAATAAAGGAATAAATGATCCCATAAAATCTAATCCCCAAACATCAAAGATTTCAACTTTCAATATAAAATTTAGGAGCATTTCATTTCTTCTAGAAATATTACATACTCGCTAACATCGATCATATATTTTAATATATCTATTAACATCCCTAAAAAGAGCAGGCCAATAGAATCCAGATTGTAAAATTTTATTTGCAGTTTTTTTAGTTCTAAAATGTCCCCCAAATTCATAATCATAAGGCACACATCTCCTAATAACTAGATCCTTGCATTATTTATATAAATATGGGTTATCCAAAAAGTATAATTTGGCATCATACATAAAGTTTTTCTGTTATTGCTTAGGTAATTCAGGTGGTAATATATCACTTTCAATATAGTTCACAATATCAACATACCATGGTAAATTTCATTCCTTAATATTATAAAGTTGTTCATCAGGAAAGGTTTCTATGATTTCATCTTCAAAATTAGATATTTCATGTTGTTCCAGTCTAGATAAATGATCAGCTATTTGATTATCTGATCCTTTTCTATCCACTATAATGAAGTCAAATTCTTTCATTAGAAGTACCCATATTATTAATCTTGTTTTAGCATCATTCTTTTACATTAAATACCTGTAGAAACCAGCATGTCTTAAAAAACCTCTCACCTCTCTCAAAGTAGTTGGAGGTGGTAGTTTCGTGATGATTTGAACCTTTGCAGGGTCTACTTCCATGCTATATTCAGAAATTTTATGCCCAAGCACAATTCCTTTTGCAACCATAAATTGAAATTTCTCCCAATTTATAACTAAATTTGTATTTTTGAATAACTCCAAAATTTTTTCTAAATTATTTAAGCAAGCGTCAAATGAATTTCCAAATACTAAAAAAATCATCCATAAAAAAGTTCTATTTCCATTATTAATCATATTACTAAAAATTGAAATCATACATCTTTGAAATGTTACAGGTGCGTTACATAATTCAAAGGGCATTCATTGAAAAATAAATGTTCCATAAGGACTAGTAAATGTGGTCTTTTCTTGATCCTTAGGAGCTATTGGTATTTGATGATAGCCGACATATCCATCTAAAAAGCAAAAATATTTATGCCCAACAAGCCTATCCAACATTTGGTCTATAAAAGGTAAAGGAAAGTGATATTTCCTAGTGAAAGCATTTAATTTTCTATAATCAATACAGATTCACCAACTAATGACTTGTCTCATGGTTATAAATTCATTTCTTTCATTTGTCTCAACTGTCACTCCTTTCCTTTCAACACAATGGATCAGACTTACACAAGCACTATCTGAAATAGGATATATAAGTCCAGCATCCAATAAATTTAAAATTTCTTTTTTTTTTACTCCTTCATCAATGGATTTAATCTCCTCTACAGATCAACTTTAGGTTTATGTTGTTCATCAAATAAAATTCTATGCATGCAGGTCGAATGAGTGATTCATTTAATGTTGGCTAATGTCCAACCAAAAGCTTTTTTTGTAACTTTTCAATGTATCTAGTAATTTCTACTCTTGTAAATCATTTAAATCTAAGGATACAATAACTATAATGTAGATAATTCTCCTAAAAACACATACTTTAAATGATTAGGATGGGATTAAACTTATATTATCATATTCAATAATATCCAGCATCTCAAATCTTTCTTGAACATAATCCAATTCCTCATTATCTATCTTATCATATTGATCTTCCAATTCATTTTCATCCACATTTCAAGTTTTCTTGTTCCTTTTTTCTTCAAACTTTTCCTTAAAATGCTCATTTATTAAGTTGTCACAAATCTCCATTTGAAAGCATTCATCATCTTTTTCTATTGCAGGGTATTTCATAGCTTTTGATATTTTAAATGTAACCTCTTGATCATTAACTCTCATAGGTAACTTTCCTTTTTGAAAATCTGTCATAGCTCTTCCTGTAGCAAGGAATGGTCTTCCCAAGATAGGAATTTCTTTATCTTTCTCTATATCTAAAACAATATAATCCACAGGGAAGATAAATTTATCAACCTTTACTAAAACTTCTTTAACAACTCCTTTCAGATAAGTAATAGAACGATCAGCTAACTGAAGAGTTACTGAAGTATGAGAAATTTCTCCTATTTCCAACCTTTTAAAAGTTGATAGAGGCATGAGATTGATACTGGCTCCCATATCACATAAGGCTCTTTTAAAAAAATTTTCTCCAATAGCACAAGGTATAGTAAAGCTATCAGGATCTTTGAGTTTTTCAAGAAGCTTTTTCTGAATATCTACGCTACACTCCTCACTGAGTGCAACAGTCTCATTATCTGTAAAATTCCTTTTCTTATTTAATATGTCCTTCATAAACTTCACATAATTAGACATTTGTTTTAAGGCTTTAACAAAGGGGATGTTTACCGTTAATTTTTTAAGGATTTCTAAAAATTTTGAAAATTGTTTATCTCTCTTTTATTGCTTCAGTCTTTGATGAAATGAAGGTGGTGGTCTTTCAACTATGATTTTCATCGGTTTAAGCGGATATTCTAAATCGAGATATATATTATCATTACCTTTTTCAGTTTCCACCTTCTTTTTCAACTTCAACATCTTTTTGCACTCTTGATTCCAATTCTTGTCCACTTCTTAACTGTATAGCCTTAATTTGTTCTTTATTTCGATCTTTTGGGTTATATTCAACATTATTAAGGAAATTTTATGAAGGCTTATTACCAAGTGCAGTAGCAATATGTCTTAATTGATTTTCAAAATTTTTTAATAACAGCTCCCTAACTTTGTAATTGGTTCCCTTGACTTTATAATTGGTTCCCTAGACTTTGTAATTGATTAAACTTTGTAATTGATTACCCATGTTTAATATGAATTCTTCCATATACAACTTCTATTCCTTAAATTACGGGTTACTATTGAAACCTGGAGGATAAGAAGGTCTATAACTAGTGTTTCCCTGGTTGTTTGAATCTCCCAATGGGTTCGCAAAATTGTTTCCCTGCTACAGATTAACAGCAGCAGTGTTATTATTCCGGTTTAAGTTTGGGTAGTTTTTCTAACCGGGATTATAATAATTATAATAAGGATTGTTGGGTCTGTTATTTATAGCATTCAAAGTCTCATAAGATGATTAAGAATCTACTATTTGTCCCAATGTATTTTCTTATAGAACCTGTGGTCTTTGAGAATAGTTCATTTCGAATTAATCTATTTTTTTGGAAATCGTTGCAATTTGAGAAGCCAACATAGATATTGCATCATAATCATGAATATTAGCTACTCGTTTTGGATTTGCCCATTCAGAGGACCATTGAAAATTATTAGTAGTCATCTCTTCAATTAAAGAATATGCCTCATCAAAAGGTTTTGACATTAATGATCCACCAGTAGCAGTGTCAATGAATGATCTAAGATATCCCACTAATCTATTATAAAATGTTTGAATTATTAACCAATCTAATAAAACATGATGTGGACACTTCCTAAGGAGATTTTTAAATCTTTCCCAAGCTTCATATAATGACTCCCTTTTAAACTGATAGAAAGATGTAATATCGTTTCTAAGCTTAGTAGTTTTTTATGGAGGGAAATATTTTGACAAAAATTTTTATGACAGTTCTCCCTAGGTGCTAACGAATTTAACCATGCCTTAGCTTTATCCCTTAATAAAAAATAAAAAAGTCTAAGTCTGACAGTGTAGTTCGATACTCCGTTATATTTAAATGTAGCACACAATTCTAGAAAACTAGCAGATGTAAGTTAAGATCTTCATTCAGTGCTTCACCAAATTGATTATTTTATATCATTTAGATAATAGCAGATTTAAGCTTAAATGAATTAGCAGCTACATCACGATTTTGAATGGTTAAGTGAATTTCATCTTCTGTAGGTTTAGCATAATCTCTTAAAGGTCTAGGTTGACGTTCATTTTTATTTCTTTGATTATCTAAATTGTTTGTCATATTGTTCAAATTTTTAGATTCTTTTTGTTGTTTTTAAAATTTTCTAACGGTATGTTCTAACTTCAAATCGTAAGGCACTAAATCTTCAGATCCAAAACTAGCATACACAATTACAATAAGCACACTTAAAAGCAAGCACACACAAATACAAATTATAAAAGAAAGGTATTCATTTACTACTCAATTTACTAGTGCCTCCCCAGTAACGGTGCCAAAAACATGATCGGCGGCTGCTACCTTATAATAAATTTTGAAAAGTATTTTCAATTCAGTCACAAATTATAATCAGTTTAATAAGAAATCATTCAATCTATATGTAAGTATACGTATCGCTCAAGTAATACATGGCTCTAGTGGAGTCTTAGTTATTGATCCCACTGGGAGGAACCAAACCTTAAAACATATCATAAAAATTTAATATTAAAATTTGTAATGCACTTAAAGTAAATACTAAAGTTGATAAAGTTTAATGATTCTAAAGATTTTAAGATCACTAAAGTAGTTTCTATACTTTACATTAAAATTAACTACTACAACAATAAGTTTTTTATTGCAAGGTTCAAATTTAGAGAAAGTGTTCTTCCCTTATAATGATGTTACAGTGACTGAATGATAAAGATTAGTAAGATTCTTGTATTGTGCCAAATAGGAGCATACCTATTTTTTACCCTCTTCTGAGTGATATTAAGAACATTGGATAATCCTAGGTTTAGTCCCTAAATCCGTGGTTAGGCTGAGAGAATATTGGCTCTCACTCCAGAGCTCCCACTTCCCTTTGCCTTAAAGATAACTCTCGCTTTAGTTTCCAAACACTAGGACCAAGTTGGAGATTATTATCTGTCACCCTAAAATCTCTAATTATATACCTAATAAACATATTTCCCTATTTATTTATACCCAACCCCCATAAACTACATCACTCATTCATGAACATTGAATGTAATCTTCACTTTTATTGTAGAAAGCATAGTCCTTTCAGATCGTATGTTTCACAGTAAATTTTAACAATTCAATTGGCCATATCAAAAAATAAATGAAGTACAAAGTGAAAAATCATCACAATTTCTTAACATTTATATGACACATCCAATCTAAACCATCACTTCACTATATATCATTGCAAGGATAAAGACGAAAAAATCTACTCATAATTCATGAGGAAAGTATGATAAAACAAAGATTTTATATATAAAAGCAAAGCCATAGAATCAATAAGAAGTAAATACAGCTTATCTCAATTTCTTCTCCAAGCAAATCCCTTGAAGTTCCTTTGAATCTCCTTTTCTCTTCACAATGACACACAATTCTCTCTTAGAACAGTAGGGAAGAAGCAATCTTTCACTTTCCCTCTCCTCCTACAACTCTTTTGAGAAGAATCCCTCATAAAAAGAAAACTTTACATTAAACCTGCACAAAGCAATCTCTCACTTTCCCTCTCCATTCTGGCGCTGACGGCGCTAGAACTTCAAAATTCTGGTTTTTACCATTTTTTCGCTTCAGATTCGTTCCTTTTTGCTTCTTTTTGCTCTAATTGCCTAAATTCATCATACATGCAACAAAACATGAAAAATATATTCTGTTAAAGTGCAATATCACCAAAAATAAGTACAAATATATATGAAAAATCAAATATATTTTTGGTGCATCACACGTCAATTTACTTTTATGATCAGGAACTTCGAACCACAACACTTTATGCTTTTCTCAATTACGATGAAGTACAACCCTTTATTGATTAAGGCAATTTCTTTTTAATTTTTCACTTATTTATTTGAAAAATGTTATGATTAGCTATTTCAATGATATTTCAATGTGTAAACAGTTAATTCACAAATTCATTAAATATTTTTTAAGATAATGACATAATCAGGGATCGAGAATAACTTTCCCAAGTTTTTTACAATGCATATGAGTTAAAATTAATATATTCATTCTTCAAGTGACATGAGGCCTTTCATTAACATGGGGTTTCTTTTGTATATTTTAATAGATTCATGATTAAAGAAATGCAGTGACAGATCAGGGGTTGGTAGATCTTTCTTAGGGACCTATGCACATCTTGAAATTTTAACAAATTTATGATGTAAATGGGTACAGGTTTCATTTGAGATCCTGGTCTAAAGGAAAATTTTCTTTTAATTACGACATTTGTGTTAAAGCAAACAATATCATATAAGATAACCTATCATGGGATTTTGGAAGATGTTGTTGAACTATCTTATATAGGATCTATTGAAGGAAGTGTATTGATATTCCATTGTACTTATTTCAATCCTGTTCCTAATCGTGGAATAAGGGTAAACCAACTATATAATATCACAAAAATGAAAGTGAATTAAAAGTGTGCTAACTTTATTCCTTTTATTCTAGCCTGACAGGCGAGTCAGGTTTACTACTTTTGATATCCACATAGCGTAAGAGATAGCGTTGACTGGTTGGTTATTAGTTTGAGAAAACTAAGAGCCACCATTAATATATAGAATAACATTGAACTCAACCTTCAAGAAACCAAAATGACAGGTTTTTGTTTACCACTTGATTTAATCGATGAAGAGCTTAATCTAGAGGTTGTTGGTGGTGAATACGAAGAAATTAATCTTGGTGATGAGTATGACTTTGGTAATGCATTTGAACAAGAGATCATAATTACATCCTCCAGTCACTCTTCCAGATGATGCTGAGTAAGATGAGTAAGTTACTTTGAATATTTAAAGCTTTACTCTCATGATTCTCTATATTGTAACTTCTATTGAATTTCGTATTTCAGTTTATTATGTACTTTTTGTTTTTGATTTTAGTAGTTGTTCCTTGCACTTTATAGTTTTTTTTTACTCATACTTATGTGTTTTACGTTTATTACGTACTATTCTATTTTTAGTTTATTACATTGTATGTGCACTAATTAATAAAATTTATTCTCTTTAAAGCAGATGTTGACTGGAGGCAGGGGGGGTCTCCCACCCCACTCTGAGGTGGGGGGGGGGTGTGATGTCGGGGTGGAACACAATGCTATCTGATGAAGAAGCATGTCAGAAGAGGCCACCCAACTTATACACTCACACCCTCCCCCCACCCTTACATCGACCACCACCCCTCTCATCACCCCGACCCCCACCTCCACCCTCACCCTCGCCCACGCCACCACTCTCGGCTCCAACCCCACCCCCACTCTCACCACTGTCCCGACCACCATTCTCACCCCTACTATTAAACTTACACCCAGTCTGATCCATACCCCCACCCTAACCTCCACTCTAACTGAAATGAGGTTCAATGCATCAGAGCCCGACCCCCACCTCCACCCTCACCACCATACTAGCCCCCGCCACCACCGCCACCCCCGCCCTCGCCCCCACTCTCGCCACTGCACTGACCCCCACCTTCGCCCTCGTTCCCGTACTCTACCTCGCCTCCACTCCCACTCCCACCATAGCCCACCTCCAGCCACACTCTCACCACTGCTCTAACCCCCATTCCCAGTCCTACTATTATACATACACCCACCCTGATCTCTACCCCCACCCTTATCCCCATCCCTACCTCCACCTTGACTACAAGAAGGTTGAGTACATTAGAGGCCCACGCTACCTCTACTGGGTCGACATGAAGCAATTACCACATCGAGCTTGTTGGTAACATGTAAGTTTTTTTTAAAGATATTGTCAGTAACATTTTTATTTCTCAATTGAATATAACACTAACATCTGCCCTGATCTAGACTATTCATGTCATTCGGGATGTCATTCTGAGCATGTATAACTCAGCGTACTTGTCATGGAAAGAGATCCTGATGGCCATTTGAGATCTATGATTTCAAGATTTTGCGGTATGCATCTTTCACAAATATCGTAATTTTTCTTTATTTATTTATCAAATGAACAAAAACCCTGTAATTTTGCAAGAACAATTTACTTTGCGCCTTAAGCACAAGGCGAACATCCAGCACAACTTCGAGAGCTAGGGTAGTAATCCCCTCTAGGACATATTTGACGATATTTAGAAATTGCGAAAGTGTCCTCTTTGGCTTGAAGAGGATGTTTTTATCATGCTAGTTAGAGCTCGAGATTCCCTGGACTATCAAAAGAAGAGGGAGCAGGGAAAGTAGAACAGATAGTCGGATTGTGGAGGCATGGGGCCCTCCAAGCACGCCAGTGGGGCACTCTCACATATAGAATACAAACATAGGCTGGTAAGATTTTACTCCTTCCATAATTTTTTTTATACTTTAAAGCTGTATTCTAACTGTTTCGTTATATGGATAAACTCTAGAAATTGGACGAGCGCACTTCGTTGTCGATGTACATGAGTGCACCTACAAGAGGTGGTCCGATCTATCTTAGATTGATGACTGATCCTGTGCAACCCAGGTAATTCACGAGCTAAACTACTTTGATGTTAATATATGCTAGTTCTAGCTGAATGTAACTACTTTTTTTTCATAAAAAATTCAAGTAGCTGAAAGTGAGCTGATCCCAGGCATCAGAAGTTATTACAATATATAAGCGTGATTTTTCTGAGTACAGTCTATGGAGCGAAACTGTTAGAGGGAAGGAGAAGAATCGATTCTACGTGCTCGGGTCACAGGGGTTTGACTGGAACGCTCATCCTTTCACCAATGCATCTGCAGCTTCGACCTCTACCACACAGGATGAGGAGATCTCTAGGCATGTTGTCTCTTTCTCTAGAGAGATGAAGGCTCTCTTCACTAAGATGAGGTCGAAGCTAGAGGCTAGCATGGAGGCCAAGCTGAAGACTGAGCTAGTTTCCTTCTGGCAGCTGATTAGAGAGCATGATAAAGTAGGGCAGCATTGTAGGAGAAGTGGCGGAGGACGACTGGGATGAGGAGATAGCGGAGGATCATTAGGTGGGATATTTTTCATTTTGTTATGTTTATTTTGTACATTTGAACATATATTTTTTCTATCAACAGTGATGTATATATTTTAGAGCAAATGCATTTTATTTATTTTGTTATTTGATTGAACAATTTATTATTTGATTTCTATTATACTTTGTTAAATGCTTGAAATGGTAAATTAACTGTTTGTGATAATCGATGTGGTAATGTAAATATGAAAGGGATTTTTTTTTTGTTGATGCTATAGTTTTCTGACGGCTTCTTGTTGCTTTGTGACAACTTTAACATATCTGTAGGCAAAAGAGACGGCTAGCCAATATAATTATTTACCGATGCTTAACCGGTACCTTACCGACAGCTTAAGTGTGTCGTACGAAAATAACATGAGCGACAATTTTTCGACAGTTAATCCGTCAGTTATAAAAATTGATGCATAAGCAACACATAACCGATGATTTCCCTACTTCAAGAAACCAACGGGTGATTTTTTTTTTTTTTTTTTTTGCTTAAATTGTCACAATTTTCGAATGAGTAACTGTTGGTTCATACCGACAGAAACTGGAGACATCATTTTTCCCAAAAAAACAATGATATTAATTGTCGGTTATGTGTCAGTAATTTTTTATCGTTGAAATATTAGTCGGTTCTAAAACCACTAACAAACGTTTTACCTACGAGCTTAAAACCATTGATAAACCGACGGAATTTGGCGGTAGGACATTTAGTGAACTAAGCCTTTGATAAATTTGATTGTACACCATGTTTTCTTTAAATTCAAACTTTAGATATTGTTAATGCATTGAAATGAAAAAACCCATAATCTAATTAAAAGAATTTATCATATAGGAAATATGTTTTTAAAAAAAATGTTATTATGATTGTTTACACTTGCAATGAATAATGCAGTAATCTTGTGCATAAAATAAATGAATTTTAAATATAATGATTTCTTAATGTTATTATCCATGAGATTACTCATATAATTTTATGGATATGATGGCTGATAAAGTACGAAATACTTTGGTCGAATCCATCTTCTTACAAAAATAAGTATTCTTAACTAGTTAGCTCACGATCCTTTCACTATATTCACATGATCTCTCAGGGAAAAGATTTGCCATATCATATGATTAAAAATAAATTGATTTTTTCTGAAAAACAACATAAATATGTATTTTAATAAAAAAAATTTAAAAATTAAGACGCACTATAAAATTAAATCTAAAGAGCATTTGTTGTTTATCTCATGTTCGTCGAATCATATATTCAGACGACAATCTAAATATGATCATGTCATCACGTTTGGCAGTAAATAATGCTTACTTAAGATAGACTATTGTCACGCTCCCAAAAGAGCTCTTCAGGAGGTGGGCAGCCCAGGATCCTTATGTACTGCTTTTCGGCCCTACACCTAGCCGATGTGGGACTAAATGTCCGTGACATTCTCCTCCACCCAATCACGTGACGCCTCGTCACGGATCGGCTCCACCGAGGCCCTACACCGTGGAGAGTCCCCACACCCATGGCGCAGCACTCCGCTCCGATACCACTCGTCACGCTCCCAAAAGCATGCTTCGGAGGTGAGCGGCACCGGATCCTTATGTCATCGCTTTTCGACCTACACCTAGCCGATGTGGGACTAAATGTCCGTGACACTATGCTCCTGCTGTAAAATTCAGAATGCAAGCGAGGAATACATTAGCAAAATATTATTAAGAAAAAAATCATTGTTAATAAATAAATTCTGAGAATTATAGGTATTATCCGCATAGACAGAAGACACTTGTATGTATAGGCCTAACAGCTTTAAGCCGCCAGGCTATTTGGCGGACAAACTCAACCGATTACGACGCTAAGCTCATCCTTATGTGTCCGACAATCGTGCGGCCACCTCGCCGCCCCGCTCTTCCCCAGAACTGCACCAATTAATTATATCCCCCCATTATCCCCTACATTATTAAACTGTCCCACCACTTTCCGTTATTTTGCAATTCTAGTTACTTCTTTTGTAGACGAAAAACGACAAACCAAATTTCACTTGCCACCTTAGACTCTCACGCCCCTTCAATATATATATATATATCTAAATACATATATATATATATATATACATATATATATATATACATATATAAATATATATATATACATACTATGTTTTTTGCACAGATAGCGAATTAGAATATTTAAAAAGGCACGCAATACACGGAATTATAGAAAAGATTTCTGGCAGACATTTTATTTGTTTCCTTATATGGTATCATCCACGCAGCCGGCTGCTTCGGATGTTGATAGCCTTATCTCATCGATTGCGCCCTGAAATAACTTCCCCTTAATCCCACGATACTCTGCCCACGTCACTGCCCTAAATCGTGGGCCCCGCTTCCTGTCCACTAGCTTCGGGTCGGGCCCAATCGATAGCTCTCTCGGCGGCCCGCAGAAATACGCAGCGGAAAACCGGGCGGACCGGGTAACCATAACGCGGTGAACCGCGCTCCTGAACCGTCCGTCAGAGAAGACGTGGAGGAGGTCGCCGGCAACCACAATGAGAGAACCGGAAAGTGGATTTACAGGGAGCCATCGGGCGGGGATGCTCTCCTCGGCCCAAAGGACTTGTAGACCTCTGCTGCCGTCGGTTTGATGAAGAATGGTGATGAGAGCGGAGTCCGTGTGGGCTGCCATCCCCACGGCTCGGGTCGGGTCAGGGCAGGCAGGATACCAATTAAGCTGCAGAACGCCGTCCATCTGGTTCGTAATTCCTTCGCCATCTTCTTCTTTAAGCCCGAGAGCCCTCAGAAGTAGTCCTGCGACTTGCTCGCCTAAAGACCGCATGCTCTCACTGTAAGCTTCTACGGCCTCACTGCATGCCAGTCAACAGCATTCATTAAAATTCAAGCAATAAATTACATAATTTAATAAAGAATTAAAGTATTCATTTCTTGATTAAATTTATTTGTGTATAATGAAATAGGGTATATAAATAATTAAGGCTTTGTTTGGGCAGTTTACCTGCAGTGATGATATTTTGAAAATGTTACCTCACTTTATGGAGATTGAGTTTAAGCAGCTTTTTAGAAAACATAATTAATTTTTTACGTGAAACATGAGTCGAGAAACGTCTTATCTAAATAAGCACAAACTATCCCAAACACACTCTAAGCATTCATCATGGATCAAAACGTAGGCATCATCCTACATGCATCTGCATGCCCGCCCTCGTTTTCATAGTTAGAGCGAAGACAAAGGACGGGACTCGCACTTACCAAAATGGGTCAGGATTATGGGGCCAGAGGGCGACGGCGTGGGCTCGAGGGGACCCCGACACGGTGAAGCCTTCCGACCACATAAGCTTGGTGAAGAAGGAGGAGATTGGGACTAGGCCGTAGCCAGAGATTGCACCCGGTGAGCGGGCGGCTTTCAGCTTCTTCACAGCCGGGAGTGCAAATAGGCTCCGAGCCTGTGATTCTAGTCCATCAAGGACGCTGGTGGGTAAGCAGTGGCCAGTGAGCTGGAAGGCTCCCAGGGTTTCGAGAGCATGGCAAGCCCGTTGGGCTGCGTCGAGGTCAGCCAGGTCGATGACTGGAAGACCATCGACCCCTGGGTCTGCGATCGCCTGGTGCTCTTCCGGTGCTGTCCAACAGTGGGACTCTGGGACTTCCTGGACACAGCTTAGATCGAAATAGTGATTGGAGGTGGTAGCCAACGGTGTCGACAGAGATGGCATGGTGGAGTTTCGGTTTCTCCTTAGACGTAATTGGGCTATGAAAGGTGAGGAGAAGATGACTTGGGTATATATATGTTGAAGCTTCAACAGAAGGTGATGTAACTGGAATATATAAATATCGTATGCATTGCGTATCGTATCTCTTGTATAAATGTATATGTGGCTGGATGAGGAGCAATATTTTTTAATGAAAAATATGTTATATGATTTAGGTAAAGGTTTAGTTTTTAATGGAATGGAGGACAAGGAACTCCCGTCGGCAGCTAACAACAAAGTCAAGCGCATGATGACATGTTTATTCATTCATTGCGGAAAAGGTCAGAAGTGAGGTAATATAGATATAGATTATTAAGATGATATTAATAATATTAGTTCGATTGTGTGTCTGATATGTACTGGACATGATATGTGCTTTAACATGTGTTGGATACGCTGTAAGTCTTATTAAAACCAACGAATACGTGAAGAATTAGGGTGTTGAATTGGAGTATTGTTGATTAAGTGGAATAATAATAATGGAATAGAATAGTTAACGGGTATTCAAAGACTAATAGGAGTATTGTTTTTGAATGATGCTAATGAAATATTTGTTTAAAAACAATTTAGTTTAAATTGGTTTTTTTTTCCTTACATTGTCAATATTTTTTTTATTGTTATAGAAGAACAACTATATTTAGATTATTTTTATTTTTTATTATTTAATTTTTGTAGGTATTCCATCATATTTTGGTTTTTCTTAATCTATTTTTTTTATGCGTCTATATATATATATATATATATATATATATATATATATATATATATATATATATATATATATATATATATATATATATATATATATATATATATACACATATATATATATATAGATTTAGATATACTCCTTATATATGTCATACAAAATATATACATAATATATATTCTTAGCCATACATATAGCAACAAAAATTATAACATACAGATAATCAGTGTGTGAATGAGTGTTTTTAGGGTGTATTTTTGGTGTAATCAGATGAATGCACCCAAAATACAAATTACACACCCAATCTACACCTAAATTATCCTTATTTCACATTAGAAATTATGACAATGATTTTAAATATATTCTAATAGCATTTTAGAAATCGCTACAACAATGTCGTTGATACTTAGTACAAAGTCTTATAGGAGCAATTTTAAAACCGTTGTTGTAGCTTGGAGCTAGAGCAAAATGTAGCTCGGAGCGACAACAAGCCGGTGCTCTAGCTCCACGCTACGACAGTGGTTTTAACCGCCTCACATGTGGAATACTTGGGACAATAAAACTGTCATTGTAGACATTTGTTTTACAAAATTAAAATATATATATATATATATATACATACACCACCTTTAAAAATAAAAGAATATCAATTCAACAGTCTAATACAATCAAAACACCAACACATAGCTAGCTGTGAATCACTAAACCAACTTAGAATACTTTAGTCATTCAACATTTTTAATATCAAGTAAAATTTCATCATTTATCTGTAAATAATATTTCATTCACTAAACATATATGTATCTCACTGACAACACATATAACTTAAAATTATAATCATAAGAAATTTAAAAATTATGCAATAAATTTAAAAAAAAAATTCACTAGGTTCGATAAATCCTAAACCAGCTACAGAAATATGAAAATACAAATGTCTCGCGATATAAA
This sequence comes from Papilionanthe hookeriana x Papilionanthe teres, assembly GCA_022702705.1. Classification (NCBI taxonomy): domain Eukaryota; kingdom Viridiplantae; phylum Streptophyta; class Magnoliopsida; order Asparagales; family Orchidaceae; genus Papilionanthe; species Papilionanthe hookeriana x Papilionanthe teres. The sequence goes on along the minus strand of CM040427.1, from coordinate 84,873,477 downwards.
TAACTGGGAGGGCAACGTAGAATTTCAGCGTAGGAAGACCTCCAAAGCTCAAATCTTGCTCCTTCGATTCCGGTCCAACCCAAAAATCATTTAGTAAGGTAATTAATCCTCGTCTTATTTCCATGTCCTGCCACCCGCTTCCCCGCGCTTTAACTTCACTAAATGCCATAAATCCATTAAGATTACTTTCCTTGTCTTTCTTCCTTATCCCACATGCCAACATGCTTACTTATATCAAAATAAATTTTTATCTCATCAAGAGTATTGACCTATTAGAAATCACCCAAACTCTTCAACAATGTCATGTTGAGTGAAGCAAGATAAGCACTACCTCCATTGAAGTCGAGGAGGACATTAATAAGAACATCAAATCATTGCTGAGAGAGGTTTTATATAGCATCAACTTTTGCACTCAGAGATGTAAAACTGTTTCTTGAAAAATATCTGTTTCATGAAAATAATGACAAACATATTATTCAAATCTTTAATACCATATAAAAAAAATATGCCACAATCACTATCTTTTTAAAAACAGAGTATACATTTTCATGCATAAGCTTATCATAGTATTATACAAGTGTTAACATATCTGTTAAAACACTATCATGATCAACAAAATTTATGTTAAAAGAAGAGAGCAATAGAAAATATAGAATATTTCGGCTTACTCAGCAGCAAAATGTCTCCACTGATAACCATAGGCAGGTCCTAAGTCACCTTCTTCCCTATGAGGAAGACTAACACTAGAAAAGAAAAGGAAGTAAGATAAAGAAGCCAGCCACAAAACACAGTATAGAAGAATAAACTATTAGCAAAACAGGCATGACATAAGACTAAGAAACAACTATCGTGATAATCTCTAGATGCATTCCGATCCCATATGTGTATTCCCTTTTCGCGCGGCACCTATTTGCATAAAAATTGCACAAAAATAATATTTCATTGTTGATCAATTGAAGAAATATTCTGTTCACTGCATTGCAAAAAGATTTAATTTTTAACTTAATATACATGCTTACAAACCTACCAAGATACCTATGTACACAAATAGATTCTTGCAACATTGATTGTGTACAGTCAGAATAAAAATGTGACAAATTTACATAATAGTAGTATCTTGTAAACTTCCACAAAGGAACCCCACATTTCAAAATTTATCCATAGAAGCAAAATTTTGTAAATTGAAAAAGAACAGTTTGTTCAAGTCTTCAATTTCTAGCAAAGAATGATTAAAAATAGATTTTATATGAAGTCTATTCTAGTTTCTTTAAAGAACCATAACTCAAATTTCGCAGGAGTAGAGTTTCAGTATAAATAATTCATTCAATCATAACAAGAAGCAAATTTGGAGAGCATATGCTAGAGGTTTGCTGCCCATTAAATTCATCTGCATCATCTTAGATTCTTAACAAGATTCCAACATTAGTAAAACATTGAGGACCCTTTTTGTTAGCTGAATCAAAATTTTTTTGGAACAACATTAAGAGGTTTATAAGGAGCAGATAAATTTCTGAACTATGTTTGAGTAAACAATTTTTTATTTTATTTTTTGTTTGTTTAAGAAATCACTTCAAATGAAAAGAACTAACCAAAAACTCTTCTCCAAAGTGACCTAATGGTAGAAAAGGCAACACACTTGTATGCATTTCAACTTCTTAGTTTCTAAATTAAACCCTCAAGCAACCTGGTCATATAGTAAAAATAACGTTGTAGAAAAGAAAAATGATGACTATAGCAAAATATAATTTATTTGATTTCAAGTGTGTTATGCAATATATTTGACTACGATGGCTGCATCTATTTGTACGTCAATGAATGTTATTATCCTCTTCATTGTATGAATGACTCTTCATGTTATGCAATATATTTGATTTCAAGTCTGGCTATAGAAGAAAGTGGAAAGAAAAGCTAATGTGGAAGGTGTTTATGGATTTTGAAATCAAATAGCAGCCCTAGGGATAAATGGAATAATAAGAAATAAACTCTCCTAAGGAATTACACTCAATTTCAACAGAAACTTACTGACATACGATGTATAAGATCATTTCCACAGTTTTCAATCAAGTTTCCTTATGTATTTGGAAAATACCAACTAGTTTTACTCGTCCTTACAGCAACAGTATGTGGTTATCAGATTCTGGAATAAAAAAAATAGACTTGGAGTGATTTCTGCAGGTTTACACACATACCACTTAAGTCCTATATATTTACATATCTAACATCTAAATTTAAATTTTCACATATAAGCCACCCTGACCATGCATGAAAAAGTACATTTCAATATTTATAAGTTAAAATGGTGGTGTTTTGGATATCAAATGCAAAATTTGGGTTGTTTGAATGTAAAACCTAGAATGTCGGTGTTAGATAAATATAAGTAGAAAGGAAATGTGTGGTATGCATGTAGATTTTCAGCAGATCACTTGGTATTTCAAAACCAAATAGATTATTTTCACTAGTGTCTCAATAATATTTCTCCAGTAAGGAATTCTATAAATCAACAACACACATACTAATTCATATATAAGCTTTTCAACATCAATTATCTTGTATTAAAAGCTCAAACAGCCACATAAGGGCTGTGATATATGTACTCAAAAACAAATGTAATGCAAATATCACACAAAGCTTATTTGCATTCATAGTTTCTATTAAAAGAAAACAAATTAATAAGTGTGACAAATAATAAATTTATCTACAAGATAAAGACCACAAATAATAGAAGAGACATATTTTTTACCTTAATTTATAGATAACTGATAGAAATTTCCAAAATCTGCAAACATTACCTTAGAACTTACAAAATTGTTGAAGGTAAATTCTCCAAAGCTCGCATATTGCTCATTCCACTCCCCTCTAACCCAAATTATATATATATATATATATATATATATATATATATATATATATATATATATATATATATATATATATATATATATATATATATACTCATGCACATTGCGGTCCCTAGCCCATATGTGAAAAGTGCGGGGATGTGTTAGGTAGTCGACAACGACGTAAAACTTGTCGAAAAAATCATGACATGAATCCTTTTGATCATTGTGTAAGTGCTAGAGTTATTACCAATACTTTATTCGAGAAAGAGATGAGCATATTATTACTCATAAAAATGGATATACTAAAACACAAATTGATAATTTTCTTATGAGAATAAGAGATCGCCGTGATTGCAAGAATTGTAAGGTCATTCCAAGTGAGATTTAAGTACCCTACATCGATTATTAGTTCCAGATTTGAAGATGAAGAGTTATAAAATAAAGAATACTAGGAATCAACATCATAGAATTAGATGGGGGTACCTAAATGACACAAATAAAATTATTATTATGAATAAAATTTAAGATTTAAAAATTTGGGATGTTCATTAAAAAGAAAATGCTATGTGGGAAAAAGTAACAAGTACTATTAAACTAGTGGCAAAAGATGTACTTGGAGAATCAAAAGAAAAAGTTTTTATAAATAAAAATAGTTGGTGATTGAATAATAATGTGCAGGAAAAAATAAAATATAAGAAGTTATGTTATTAAAATTGGTTTGAATGTAAAAGCTTAGAGAACTGGAAAAAATATAAAACGGCCTGCAGGGAGTCTAAAAGAATAATCTGTGACGTTAAAAATTTTGCTTTTAGTGATTTTTATAACAGACTAGATACTAAGGTGGCTGAAAAATATATGTATAAACTAGGCAAACAAAGAGAAAAGAAAAGTGAAGATTTAACTCAAGTAAAGTGTATTAAAGATGAAAATCAAAAAATACTTTTGTTAGAAAAATATATTTAATATAGGTGGGTGAGTTATTTTGATAAACTTTTTAATGAAGTTTCTGAAAATACAATTGACCTTAGTGATCTTAATATCATTAGTAATAATAAAAAGTTTCATATTTACCGTTGCATTAGTAATAAATAAGTTGAGGAGACTTTAAAGAAAACTAAGGGTGTAAAGTCTGTAGGACCTGATGATACCCCAATTGAAGTGTGGAAATTTTTAGGTGATTTGGGAGTTTCTTGGCTGACAAAACTTTTAATATTATTTTAAAACTAAAAAGATGTCTGAGGAGTGGAGGAAGAGTATTTTTAAGAATAAAGCGGATGCATAAGAGTGTGCAAATTATAGAGGAATAAAATAATGTGTCATACTTTAAAATTATGGGAGAGGGTAATTGAATATAGATTAAGATGTATTACCAAAATTTCTCATAATTAATTTGGATTTATGCCGGACAGGTCTACTATTGAAGCTATATATTTTTTAAGCGGTTTGATGGAGAAGTACAAAACTAATAAGGAGGACCTACATTTGTTTTTTATTGATTTAGAACAAGCTTATGATAAGGTTGCAAGAGATATCCTTTCGAGAGTCCTTGAGAAAAAAGTTGTTGATGTGACTTACATTCAAGTCATTAAAGAAATGTATACTAGAGTTGTTACTTGTGTTCTAACTGAAGGAGGATTAACCAAATATTATCCTATTTTTGTTGGTTTACATCAGGGATCGACTTTAAGCCCATATCTTTTTACTTTAGTTATGGATGGTCTTACTGGACATTTACAAGAGGATGTGCCATGGTGTATTCTTTTTGCTGATGATATCCTTCTTGTGGATAAGATGAGAGAAAAAAGCTCAAGAAAAACTTGAATTATGGAGGTCTTCTTTGGAGTCTAAAGGCCTTTGTTTGAGTAGAACTAAAACTGAATACATGGAATGTAATTTTAGTAATAGTAGCTCTAGTGATAAAAGTGTAACTTTGGGTGATCAAATTATTAAAAGGAGTGAACAATTTAGATATCTAGAGTCTGTTGTTTAAAGCGATCGTGATATAGATGGAGATGTTAATAGTAGAATTCAAGTTGGTTGGTTGAAGAGGAGGAATGCTTCGGGCCTTTTGTGTGATAGAAAAGTACCGCTTAGACTGAAAAGGAAATTTTATATGACGGTGGTGAGAACTGCAATGCTCTATTTCCTGAATGTTTGCCTTTAAAAGCGAAGCATAATACTTAGTTAAGTGTTGTCGAGATGAGAATGATAAGGTGGATGAGTGGCTTTACACTTAGAGACAAAAAACGAAAAGAATATATCTGTGATAGGGTTGGTTTAGCTCTAGTGACGGACAAAATTAGAGAGCCGTTTTAGCTAGTTTGGTCACATTAAACTTCTACCATCTGATGATTCGATTAGGAGAGTAGATGTTTTAGATTCTACTTATGTTAAGAAAGGAAGAGGTAAACCTAGGAAGACTTGGGCTTATTCTACAAAAAATGATCTTAATTTATTAGAATTAAATGAAAATATGACACTAAATAAGAAGCAATGGAGAAGAAGAATTCATGTAGCTGACCCCACTTAGTGGGATTAAGGCTTTGTTGTTGTTGTTGTTGTTGTTTTTGTTTGCATATATATATATATATATATATATATATATATATATATATATATATATATATATATATATATATATATATATATATATATATATATAATGGAGTGTGGATTTTGACCCTCGAGCCGAATCCCCTGTTATTCCTGTGTCTGGGTAAAATTCCCTGGGTATAAGTATCACCTTTTTAATTATGAAATTTTATTCTCCTTAGCCAAGGGCTTTGGCAAACCTCTTCGATTGGACAATCCCACCTTAGACAGTACCCAGCATTCAGTTGCTTGTTTTTTGGTTAAGAGATATATTACTCAACCCTACCCTGACGAAGTTTGGATTGGTTCCAATCATAATGGTTACTGGCAGAAGGTTGTCATGGGGGCTCATCCTCCCTACTGCTCACACTGTGCTATGTTTTAACATAGTGCTTCTATTTGTTATAGGCTTCACCCTCATTTAAAGCCTCAGAACACTGTGAAACCTTCTTCTGATCCTCCTACTAGTCGTGCACCTCCCATTGCTGATCCCATCCCCATTTTGTCTGATGTCCTGCCTGAGCCTGTTTCACAGGACCCCTCTACCATTGTTCATGCTCCTCTTTCTGTTGTTCCTGATGCACAAGACTCAACTCTACCTCTTCCCATTACCCCCTTCCCTCTCCCTTGCCCTTCTGAACTTGCCCCTGCCATCATTACCCCCACCTTACCTATTAACAATCTACAGTCTTCTAATTGTGTTGAGGACCTCTCTCTAGTAGGTACAGATGGTCTCCCTTTAGATGCCCAGGGCAATGTGGCTGTTGTGTTAATTGATGAGGATTTTTTTTCACCCACACACTGTTAATGAATACTTTCCCCTTGTTGATCCTTTTCCTGCTGCTCTACAGCCCATTGACACCCATGCTCTTTCTGTTTCTGAGACTGATCACTCTATTACTCAGGCAACTGCCAATATTTGTTTACCAGGTGTTTCTACCTACACTCCTTTGGTGGTAGGGGAAGTTGATTTCCCCCTTACTGCCTCACAAACTAGTAACAACACTGCTACTGCTATCACTCATGCTAATAAAGCTTTGGAAACTGAATGGACTATTCAAACTCGTTGGAAAGGTAAAAGGAAACCTGGTCCTCACCTTATTCCTCCTACCACACCTGACACTGAGCGGGACTACCACTCCGATAGTGATCATACTGAGCACATGCAGCAACCCTCAAGAGTCACTAGGAGGGGGGTTTCCAAACTTCATGTTTAACATTCTTTGTGGAACATTAGGGGATTTGCAGACCCCAATTCCCTTAATCGTCTCAAACACCTCTGTAGGGTCCATAAACCTTTTATGTTTGTTCTTCTTTAGCCTTTAGTTATTGTTCATAGAGTTAATGTTCTGAGAAAATTTAAGCATTTATTACATTATTGTAGTCATCATAACAAAATTTGGATTTTCTTGAAAAAGGACTTACATTTGCAGATCATTGAGGTTTACAGGTAGTATGTTCTCATCAAATTTGCTATGCAAGAGTTCCATGCTCAGTCCACTTTTGTGTATGCTAGTACACTTTTGCTTGATAAGATCCTTCTCTGGCAAAAACATATTCACATGAGTACTGCTATCACTGCTGACTGGCTTGTGGGTGGGGATTTTAAGATGATCATGTCCCCTGTGGAACGCAGGGGGGGTTCTAGACCAGATTCTGCTGCAATATCTTGTTTCTGTGACTCCATTACTGATGATGGTCTTATTGATTTAGGGTATTTTGGTTCTCCCTACACGTGGAGACGTGGTACCCTATTGCAAAGGCTGGACAGATTCTTAGGCAATAGTGATTTGCTTAATTATTACAATGTCTGCAGAGTTAATCACCTTAGTCATGTCACTTCTGATCACAATCCTATTTTACTTACTTTATCCTTTCAATCTAAGCCAGCCCAGTATCATTTTAAATTCATTAATTCTTGGACTTCTCACCCATCTTTTTTGAGTTTGGTTAAGCAGGCCTGGAAACCTGATGTGGCTGGCACTCCATGGTACACTCTTTGGCATTTGCACAAAAAACTTGCTACTGCCCTTAGGAAGTGGAACATTGATGTCTTTGGTATTGTTCATACTAATGTTAGTAATGCACAAAATATTGTTGATGGCCTAGAAGCTCAGTCTGTCTCCAACCCCTCTCTTGTTGATGAGGTGGCCCATGCCCACCATCACCTTCTTAATCAGATCTCTATTGAGGAGGATTTTTTAAGACAACAAGCTAATGATGTTCATTTTTCTAATGGTGACAGAAACACCAAATACTTTCATGCTTCTATTAAGCATAGAAGGAACATAGATACTATCCTTAAAATTGTTATTGAAGATGGGAGGGTTCTTACTGATCTGGATCATATTGAGGCTGATCAGTAATAACCAAAAAGAATTCTTTGAATAGTCTATAGGTCTCTAGTGTTCTTTTGAGTATTTCACTTTATGCTTTGCAAGTTTTAAGCCCCAAAAAGAATTCTTTTAACAGTCTTAAAAAAATATTTAATAAATTTTTGTGGTGAGGGGGGGATGCAAAGAAGATCTGGGTATCTTGGCATAAGCTGTGTAAACTCAAGAAGTCTGGAGGTTTGGGGTTTAAAGCTTTACAACATGTTGTTGAAATCAATATGTGTAAACATTGGTTTAAATTTTGTATGGGAACCTCCCTGTGGTCTAAGTTTATGCTATCTAAGTATTGTAAATCTTTCCACCCTTTTTCAGTGGTTTGGAAGGTGGGAGACTCTAAGATCTGGAAAGCCATCCTTAATGTCAGAGCTGTGGCTAGCTCTTTTATTTATTGGGATCTTGGGGAGGGTCACCTGTCCTTCTGGCTGGACAACTGGGGTATGCCTTCTCTCCAAAACACTTCCCTCCCTCACTCACACAAATTTGCTAACTGTCTCTGAATGCTGGAATCAGGGTGATTGGGACTTGAACTTACTTTCTTTTCTGGTGGGGGAGTCTAAAGCTTTACAGATTTCCACTATTCCTATTCAAGCTAACAAAAAAGATATTCCTATGTTGAATAAGGCTCCCTCCCAGTCAATTAGCAAAGTAATTTATGCTCATCAACACTCTTATCCTGAATGGCTTAAGGACACTTAATCTGGAACAACATTTTCTCCCCCCTTTATCTCCTTCTTCTTATGGAGATAGTTTACTTTACTGGTACCTTTGGATGATATATTAAAGCTTAAAGGCTTGAGGCTTGTTTCTATTTGCCCTCTTTTTAAAGAGGCCGAGGAAGATTACATACATGTTTTTTTCAACTGCACTAACTCTTTAAATGTTTTGAACCTATTTGGTTCTCATTTTGGTATTACTTGGCGTCATGATAGCATCCTAATGAATTATCTCTGGCGTTGGAAACAACAGGAGGAATTAAAGGCTTGCCTTCATTATTTTCCTCTTGTAGTTCTTTGCATCCTTTTGAATGCTAAGAATGCTCATAAGTACAATACCTCCCCTCCATCCTCCCTTTCTACCACTTCTTATATTTTAGCTTATTGTTATAAATTTTTTAAAACCACCTCTTTTACTATACCCCCTATACCTGCTGCCATACCTGTGTTAGTTCTTTGGACCCCCCCCCCCTCTTTGGGTTGGGTTAAGCTTAATGTGGATGGTTGCTGGTCCTCCATCTCTGCTGCAGTTGGGGGTGTTTTTAGGAACCATCTGGGAAAATAACTATGTTACTTCAATTCACCTGTTATCTCAGATGGCCTCCTTATGACTGAATGCTGGGCAGTTTATTTGGGCATTCAAATTGCTGCTGCTTTCTCTTTTAACAATTTGTGTGTTGAGATGGATTCTAAAATTCTTTATGATATATTGTCTGGAAAATCTCCTCCCCACTGGAACCTGATTTACCTACTGCATAGAATTTATTTTCTTATTAGTGCCAATAATATAAATGTTATTTGGAACTTCATCTTCAGGGAAGGGAATACCCCTGCTGACTGGTTGGCTCGTAGTGCTGGTAATCTCCCTATGGTGGGATTAAACCCACCCATTTCTCTGTGACACTACCTAGTTGGGAACTCTTTAAATCTGCCCTATATCAGAACTTGATTTTTTTTTTGGTTTTTTTGCTTTATACAGTTCCTTTCCAGCTGTCTCTATGCTTTTGTGTTTTGCTACTTTAACTTTAACGGTCATTTTTGGCACTCCTTCTGGGCAAGACCACTCTGGTATCTTCCCTTCTTTGTAAGCTGTCTTCACTGTCCATTGCAGGTTGCTTTTGCTTTGGCTACCAGGGATTCTCCTTTTGGCTCAACTTGTTCTGGAAACCTTTTCAAATGTTATCTATTTGCGGATTTAAAGTTCATGTCTTCTATGCTACCCTTTTGGACAAACACTGACCACGCAGGTACCTCCACGGCCACCACTTCTGCGGCTACAGGGTAGAAAAATTTCAATTATGTTCGTTTTTCATGGCCCTCCAGGTGCACTACAAATATGTTTTTGGTTTTTCCTTTTCTTTATATTTGTTTTCAAGGCCTTTAAAGTATCTTACAACTCAATTTTGGTTTTTGCTTCTCCTTTTGTTCTTAGTGTTCTTTTGTATCTTGAAGATATTTTTTGCGTGAGTTGTAATGAGGGAAGAGGAACCCTTACGGGTGAGTATTACTGTATTTTCTTTTTAGTTTTAGAATGGGATCCACCTCCCTCCCCCCTGTAACACCTTTTTATAATTAATGCGTAGGGAGCCACCGCTGCTCTTTCCCATATATATATATATATATATATATATATATATATATATATATATATATATATATATATTAGCAAAAGACCAACTTGGGGAGACTCCTCAGGTTGAGGGCCCCCAAGATGGAGAATTCATCCCCAATCAGTAAAAGTATTACAAGCTCAAAAAACTCTAAAAAAAGTGACAAGAAAATCTCAAAAATGGAAGATCAAGAAGATCCCCCTCTAACAAAAAAGACAAATTGGGAGGTATATTTTTCCTAAGAACAATACATTCTGAATGGAGACCAGTTTTAGCTAGCCAGTTGGCTGGCCGATTGCTCTCCCTTGGAGTGTAGATGATTTGGAATTGAAGTTTTCTGAGTAGAGTTTGGATCCTCTTAACCAAAATAAGTAAGTGTCATGGACAGTCCAGCTGGGAATGAAGAATACTGACCAAAAGTTGTGAATCTGTTTCAAACACCACTAGTGGGAATGCTAATTTAACTGCAATATATATTGCCCAAACCATGGCAATAGCTTTAGCTTATAAAGCATCTAGTGTGTGTGTGTGTGTGTGTGTGTGTGAAGTGGATGAGGTTTAAGAAGTGGAATGAAACTGCAGAAGAAGTTAGAATTCTAATCTGTGCATCCTGTTACAAGCTATGCTGAAAATCTACAAAATTGTTGAAGGTAAATAGCATTTACTTGGTGTTCACAATTAATATTATCATCAGCTTGAAATTCTATAAAACAAAAGGGAGGGGGGGGGGTGGGGGAAGCTAAATTTCTATCCGTTTGTGGAGCTTGTTGCCATTTCTATTGAAAATCAAAACCAAATATAATAGAAGACATCTATAAATAATTGAAAAAAATTACTTTATTCTAGTTGTTGTAGGAAGTAGGATGAGTTTTGTGAAATAACACTCAAAATAAGTTAGTGTAATAAAATAAATAAAAATTGTAATTTAAAATATTGATCTTTTAAAGAGGATTACAAATAACTGATAAATGAACTAGTATAGATTCTAGAATCTGTAGACAATCAAATATATGCTCATATACATTTCACATACTTTAGATAAGATATATCTATAATTAAATATATTTGCAAAGTTTGAAATTTGGAAAATAAAATAGAAAATAACTTGTCGACAGTCAAATAGTCTAGTGACACACTAATATATCTTGCAATAATAAAAAGTTTCATTACAATAATATTATAAAAAATGTTATAATAACACATATAATCCTTAGAGGCTAAAGATTCTTCATATCTCATTCAATGTATCCATATTCATAAGATCATTGATTCTTTCACTGTAAAAAGAAAATATGTTACTAAGTCATAATAATATAATGAAAAATTTAAACTTTGAATTCACGCACATTTTGAAATCCACCAGACGATGAAAAGTTTGTAAGAAAGTATTGCATAAAGCATCTAAACTTACATCTTAAGGAAAACACCTCCTCTTCAAGTCTGGCAACTTGAGAAATACTATTTCCTCCACTGCCATTGTCTGTAGTGGTGGTGCAATGATAAAAATAGGGTTGGAGTAACTCAAAACTCTTGAGTCCGAACTCTACATGAGTGTTCAGACCCCCTGAATTACATGAACAATCTCTCATTCACCTTTATATAGTTATCTTCTAATGTTAAACTTTCTTCTGTGAGGAGATCACAAGCTTGGACCAAAAGTAAATTTTTGTAATAAATTTTAATTTAAATAAATATATCTATCAATATAAATAAATTAAATTAATTATTCCCATTAAAGACTTGAATCTTCAAAAGACCATGATCTAGCTTTACGCTTTCTGCTTACCCTCCATATTTGTAATCTATCTTGTGTGGCGTACTAAAATAAAATATAATCAAAACTAATATAAAATGAGTTAATAAGTTATCCTTGATAATTGTAATATATCTCATTCTATTTCTTTTTATATTCTTATAAAACTTGCTCAGCCCATTGTATGAGGTCATATTTATTTTTTTGCATTTTTAATATTCTTAACAGCCCTCCTCCAAAAAAGCATCTTTTAGTACAAAAATTCAAGCCAAATAGAATTAAATAACAAAGAATATGAAGTTTACATTTTATGAATTTTGAGTTTAATACAAACTATAATATTTTGATAATTATGAAGACTTTGATTTAGCATATATGAATATTTATTTTGCCACTTGAAATAACAAAGATATTTCTACGAAAAAAATTAATTAGAGTTGACCTTATCATCTGGTTGTGATCATTGATTGACTAATTGACATCATGGCACTTCATCTACTCTAGTTGGGACTATCTTCATAATATCTTCAATAGGTTTGTTGTCCCAATACTATGCCTTCAAATCAGTCTTATGGCTCCTCCATTTTGCATTAAGTGATTAGAGATTCAAATATGAAATATGCTTAACCAATTCAAATTTAGATTACATGTAAAAAATAAAAATATAATAATTAGCTTCAATAAATAATTAATTAAAACTTGTCATTACTATATAAATATCTTTAAAATGTCAACTTCCATCATTATCTTTTTTTTTTTTAAATGGCTCGATACCCTCATTTTGCCAATCTGAAAGAGTTATTGGCAAAAAAGCTTGCCCTTTTCCGACGACGTAGCAACAAAATATCAGTGATTTAATTTCTGACTGCAGAACTATTGCTAAAGTCGTTGCTTGTACATAGAAATTATTTTCTACTACATATTTAAACTTTTTTACTGTATAAAATGTTGGTTAAACCTTAAATAAAAAATAATGGCCATTAGTTGTCGGTAACTAACCGAGTCCTTTTTTCTAGGCCATAACCTGAAGAGTATGCGATGATAACTGATGACTTTAAACGTCGGTTATGATGTTGTTTATAACCGATAGCTATGAGCCGTATCTCAGCTTTCAGAAAGGGTCTTAATCTATGCACCCATTATTTCCTTCTTTCTTCTCTCTCATGCGCGTTGAAAACTCTCTTTGCCTACCTACCCAATTTCACTCAAAACCCTCGCCTTCAATCAAGAAGTATAGATTCAACCTAGCTTAGAAGAACGACGGGATCACGACTTATAGAGACCATCAAAACTCATTTTTCTCATCCTTCGCTCATCCTTACCAATTAATCATGTTCGTGCCATTTTTTCTCTTTCCTCATTCCTCTCCTGATTTTTCCCTAAATACCATATATCTCCTCTCGATATAGTCATCATTCGAGCTAGCTGGGAAAATAAGGACGGGATTGTGGCTTTTTATCACTAAGAAAGACCACTAAACTCATCTTTCTCATCCTTCCACCCGGCTACTACCTGTAACTAGTGAGGAAGGCAAGCTTGCTCAAGCCATTCATAATATTCGCTGCAACCAGTGAGGAAGGTAAGCATGCTTGCACCTTTCATTCTCTTCAATTCTATTGTTTAGGTGGGATGTGTAAAGATATAGGAATTGTGTGCTATGTAAATATTTCACTGATACATTTTTTTGGCATTTTTTCTTCAAGTGTAAAGGGTTTATGGTTTATAGTTTAGGGTTTAGAGTATTGGGTTTAGGGTTTTGGTTAAAACCTTAGGAAAATCCAAAAATTTGACTAGAATTACGTTAGTGCTGGATTTTATGAATTTTGGTGAATTGAATAAATTCAAATTTTACTAATTTTCATGTTAAATTATTATCTTGCAATAATTAAAATTAAATTACTCTGGTTTACTCAATCGTGTAGATCCTGATTTATTAAATCTTAGGGATGGGTTAAATCTCAAAACTTTTTAGGTAGTTGGCAAAGTTAAATTCCATAAATCCAGCGGCCTGTAAAATTTAGTATCTCCGAGATTTATGGGCCAAATTCATGAAATATGGATTTGGTCATCCTGTATTCTATTTTGCCAAGAAAGGCCCTCTATAAGGATTTAGTCTAACATTAAGCTAAACTTAGTCCAAAACAGTTGCCAATCATCCCCTAAATTCGAAGTTGTTTCATTTTTTGGCAGTACGTAGAAATTATTTCGTCTGTAGGGTAGGTCTGTAAAGTTAGTTCAAACAATGACAATCTCTTGAAAATTGATTTGAACTTTGGCTCATGCATCAAGCTCGGATCGAAATAATTGTGTAGATAAATCAAGTAAAATTTTAGATCTAATTTCTTATGATTCAACCCAACTTACCCAAAATAAGATTGTTTAATATCCTATTAATGTTAGAAATGTCGAAGATCGTTCATTGGTACAATATTGATTCAAAAAAGAATGAAATAGAATCAATTATGAATGAAAGAATAGTTCAAATTAATATTTAGTTTTACTGGTGTTTGGTTAGATTTAAGTTAAATCTATAAGTTAAAATCCATTAAGACATCTCCCTCTAATATTGTCTACCACTGTTGCTAAATCGAACCTCTCTCAAATATATTTATTTTATATTTTGTCTCCAAGTATAAAGTCAATCATAAACCTGAGCCTTCTCATCTTCATAAATTTTAATTAGATTACTCTCAAATCTCTTAACATATTCTAAGAAGGAAATACATCACATGATGTAAGAGTGTTCACTTCATCATCCAATGATAAATCTAATTTTCATTGCCAAAATGAAAATTCACTTGAACATTATGTTCTACAATTTCATTAACATAACGTTCAAAGTGAATTGTCATTTTGGCAATGGAATTTATATTTCTCGTTGGATGATGAAGTAAACACTCTTACATCATATGACATATTTCTTTCTTAGAATATGTTTAGCTTTTTCCAAGTAATCGAGTAAGGGTAGTTTATATGAGAATACTTAAGTGGATTAGTGGCTTTACACTTGTAGAAAATGTGAAAGAAATATACTCATGTAAGGGTTTGTATAAGTATATGATAAAAAAGATTAGAACCAAAATTTGAATCAATGTTCGCTAATTATTGATCTTTGATAGCCCTAATAATAGTAAGTTGATAACTTCTGATTTCAAGTCGAAATATGGTTGGCTCAAAAGAAATTTGATACAAAACTTTGGCTCCTAGCCTGGCTCATTTGTCTTGATCTAATCTATTTATGAGCCAAAAACTGAATAAATCAATTTTTGAATGATTGTTGGTATTCGAGTGATGTAATATGTTTTATCCTTTGAATGATTAGATTAACTATTATTACAACTCTACCCTTACATCTATTACTAAAATTAAATTCAATGTATTTAGCTGAATGCACTTTATATTGTGTTTATTATTGTTACGTTTGTAGGTACATATGGATATTCATACATCAAAATCTTGGATGTGTAATAGACTTTATCCATATAAAAATGGGATCACCATGGAGTTCTTGAACGGTGTCAAGGCGTTCGTGCTAGCTTCATCTCAACTACAGATTTATCTATCTGAGGGTACAGATTTCAGGATCCATATTTAAAACATTGAAATCAAGCACTCATAATGCATGATAAAGTGAGACATGATTTATATCATCATGAATTTCAACTTGATTATTTAATTTGGACATCAAATGGGGAGGTTGGCCTACAACATTCAACTCTGCTCCATCGATGAGCTTTGATCCTCCACTCAGATTTGACTCAAGTAGATTTGAGGAAATGATTTTTGATAGAGCAAGACATCATTGTGCAAGTCAGGTGCAATTGGAAGAACTACCAAATCTTAAGGCTCATACATTTGGTGATTTATTAAATGTTGCTCAAAGTCCACTATGGAAGGGTCTCACGTCCCATTAAGTTCTATAGCTCTCATAATATTGAAAATCAAACAGAGTTTAACATGTCCCAAAATGCTTCAATCAGCTTTTAGGATTACTGAAAGAGATAAATCCACCTATGAATTAAATTTCTGAAGAATTATACTAGACGAAAAAGTTGGTCTCCAACTTATTGCTTAAAGCAAAGAAAATTGATTGTTATATGAACTGTTGTATGCTATATTACAAGACTAGCATGATGGATACTTAATGTAAATTTTGTAGTTCTCCTAGATTCAAACCTCATAGTAGAAAAAGTAAGAGGTAGAAGAAATTTCCACTGAAGCAGCTCTTTTATATAACGCTTACTAATTTCTTTAGAGGCCATACAGTCCTATTCTTACTGCTCCACAGTTGATGTGGAATCAAAGTAGACCAGGGAAAATAATCTCAATGAATCATCCAATAGATGGGGAGTTATGAATATATTTTGATTAGTCATATCTCGAGTTCCTTACGAAGGCACGTAACATGCAACTTGGCTTATACTCTAATGGCTTCACACCATATAATCAGACCGCATCGCACTACTATTGTTGGCTGGTGATTATTAGCCATATAATCTGCCACCAAAGATGTGAAAGAAAATGGATATCTTCTTCCTGACACTGATTATACTAAGTCCTAGTAACCTAAAATGGAAGACAAATTTATATTTTCAACCATTGATAGATGAGATATAAATTGCTTGAGAAAGAGATGTCATGATGTAGGACGTTTCCATGAAAAATAATTTTATGAAGAAAGCAACATTAATGTCGATAACAAGTGATTTTTTTTGCGTATGGAATGTTATTTAGGTGAAGAGCTATAGGAAAATTAGTATGTCCATATTGTTGAATTCAGCTAAGACATTTATGCTTCAACATGATAAGAAGAATTCATGGTTTAATTGTCACTGTATGTTATTAGATGTTAAATATCCCCTCAGGAGGAACAAAAATACATTTAGAAGAAAAGACATTGAGAAATCATCACCACCTCTAAGAGTATTGATATCCTCCCGGTTCAAGTGCACTTACACGCTGGGGTTCCACGCAAGTTTACGTGTCATATCGGTAATATTAAAATTTTTTAGTCCAAAATATCAATTCTACAATAAGCACAGAGTTAACATCTTAGGACAAGTTCTAGTTTACTAAAACTAGTTCTTAGCTTGGAACTTATATTAGGTTAAAGATCTACAAACTAATACTACAGAGTTGTGAACAATTGTAAATACGAATCCTAAAAAAAACTTACTTAACTTACTTGACTTGATTATTATTAAGATGTAAAACTACCCTCCCTTGCAATGATATAAATAGGGTGTAGTAATAAAATACTATAAATTGAAAATGTGTCTAGTGACAAGTTGGAGCAATTCTCTTCTTTACACTCTCTTATGAGTATAAAGAAGTTTGGTTAAACTGGTTTTAATTCCCTAAACTCCAATTTTAACCCATCAAATATTATTTCTCTATCTATTTGCATTGCCCTATGGACTACTTTTCATTCACCCACTAGTTCAATGTGAATACCCTAATCGTTCCTGTATAGCTTTCCCATGTCATTATGGATCAGAACAAGTTTTAACTAATCACTTGGCCATAATGAAAAGTAAATTAAGCATGGATAAATATTCATCGCATTCAATATGTAAAACCAATTCTAAAATCATCCTAAAATCCAACGCTACCTACTTATTCATCACAAGAGAAAGCTGAGATGGAGTTACTCACAAAGAGTAAAAAAACTATAGAAATCATCCTTTTAAACAAAGCAAATCCACTAGAATTGTGTTTACAAGTAATATAAGATGAAATAAAACATAATACATAGATTTTTCTCTTGCAATATTAATGAAAACTCCTTGACAAAGGATCTCCAAATACCACATGCAATGTTGAGTTCTTCTCTTAAAATCACACACAAGTTTTTCACTAACACTCAAGATGAATAAAAAAAGTAGCCTACTACAACAAAATTCCTACACTAGGCTTCACAAGACTTCTCCCCAATGCTTTGAGGAGTTTAGCCCTTACAAATTCATCAACTCGCTCATTTGAACCGCCTATATGAGCCAAATAACTCTCTAGATCATGTAGTGAAAACTGCAGGAACTGCTCAGGCAGTTCTAGCATTTAGGGGCCACAAGGCTGGAGCATAGGTGCCATGCACTCTATCTGGTTGGCTAGGTTTTGGAGCCTATTCATGATAGGGTTGGCACCAAGGTGCTTGGGTGAAGCACCTCACTGCAGTGACTGACACCTATGCACCAATCTGCTGAATCTACCAATTTGCTCCACATGACCTCCACTTCACTCCATTTCTTCTCCACTTCATTCCTATTATCTTACCCATTATATCTACAAATAAAACACAAACATACCCTTCTTTAAGTAAATTTAATTCATAAGAATATTTAAAATAAAGTAAAATTAATCATGCTTTGCTACACATTGTCGGCATATTTTTAGGTGTGTTGTATTTTAAAAAGGGGGTCGCCTACAGAAGTTGTCGGCGAATTTTAGATTTTAAATTTAATTTAAATATATATATATAAATTAAAAAATAACATTTGATTTTGAAAAAAATTTTAAGTTTGAAAATTTTAAGATATGAAATCAAACCGATCTCACATCCCAAATAGTTTATATAAACGAGCACCACATCATAAACCGTGTATCTATCTCGAAGGACAAACACACTCGCTTCGACGATGGGGCTCGATTAAATAAACTAGAAGATTTGTGACATCCGTTCGGTCTACGAACCAATTTTATAAGCCGACAAGTTCCCCTACTTAATATAAATGAATTAAGCGTGGTTTATATTACCTGGGTTCTTAAAGTTCCTTATAAGGGCAAGCCCCTATAGTTAATTACATCTTAAATGACGGGAATCATTTAAGAAAACTCTCGATAATGATCAGTGGTTTTGCTCTCAAGAATTTCAAAGTTTAGGGTTTTCAAAGGATTAAATTTTGGAATTTCAAAAGGGATGGATCAAATTTGGAACAGTTATTTTCAGGAGTTCAAAGGAAGAGAAGTAGGAGAAGCTGAGGGTCCAAGAAGAAATCAGGGCAACTTCCCAAACTATTCTATTGTTTGGCTTCAATTTGAGAGTTTATTTAATGTTTCGATCCTGCCAATTTTAATTAATTAGGACTTATATTTGTATGACGCAGTCATGCAAATAGCCTCGAAGATGTGAGGGTTTATGTCGTACCAAACGACTACCTCAAAGTCCTAAGACCGGTTAGGGCTTAATTTACATGACATGATCATGCAAATGCCTAACGAAGAGTTGAGGATTTATGTTGCACTAGGCAAACTACCTCGAAGTCATATGGCTTGGTTATATAATTCTAAGAAAGTTTTGCTGGAGTTGATCCGAGTTTTGCAGATGACGATGGCCGAGCTGCCCACCATGCTCTGAGTTCCTTGTTGTTGCAGGGGTTCAGTTTTAGAAGTCATAAATCAGGAGATGAGAGAAGTGTTTTGGTTTAGAGAAAATCTTAAAATCCAAGTGTTTTTTTAATATTTTAATTAAAACAAATCTTAAAGTTGTTTAAACATAACCGATTAAGATCCCACGGTTCCGTCATCCCGGCACCGTTATTTTCATCGAATTCACTTAGTCCAGATGAATTTGCTAAACTCAACTGAATGAGTTCCACACTTCATTTAGACCGTGGGAAATTCCGTTAGCAACACGTGGGTTACATCATCTGAGGTATTTCCGATCATCCAACGAGACGTTTTAATTTTAGTTGTAATTGCAGTTTTATTTTTGTTGGTGATTAAATTTTGAGTTGTTTAAACATGCGGGGTTCGATCATTTTCATGCATTTATAAGTACATGAAAGTAAGACATTTAATAAATTGCAGAATGTAAATTACAATAAATTTAAAAGCGTACCTGGTGAGCGTTCCTGTCATTTTAACCTGCACTTGAAACACATGTCGAGGCATTTAAATACTTCAGCGTAAGAAGCTAAGGGAAGGTTCTGGTTGTCTACCAAAATCCTAATCCTATTTCTAGTCATCTCCTATGGCGTTTAGGTTCTTGTGTTTGGTTTAAAGATGATTTTCTTCATCAAAGAACAATTAGATTCAATTGTTCTTCTAAAACATCCCGTCATATTGAGGAAGTGTTTAGGACGAGTCCTAAACATCTTTTTCAATACTTCTGGGGTTATTTTAAGTCCAAGTAAATTTAATTGCATAGGTGAATTAATCATCAAGGAGTTTAGTTAAACTTCGTCTCTTGCTCAGTGAACTTAGGTATTTGATTACCTGATGAATGAAGTGACATCTCACTTAATACTCTATTCAAGAGTTATAATAATTAAAGCCTTTAAGGGCAAGTTGGTTTATCGAGAATTTTTAATCAAGTTTGAGTTAATGATTTAAAGTGATTTAATTTAACTATGAAGTTTTAATTAATAATTTTAAGTTTGGAATAGTGTTCAAATTATTTTATATTTAATTTAAATCTTTACACTTTCAGTTATCTTGGTATTTTAAATTGATGTCCATGTTTTAAATTTACTTAGAAAGAGGTGTTGAAATTATTGATATGTTTTGATTTAACTCTTAATGATTTCACTTAAATTTGTTGTTAAATGATTTTAATTTAATTTAATTCAATTTGATTTTAATTTAATTTTAATTTAATTTTAATTTAATTTAATTTAATTTTAATTTAATTTTAATTTTAATATAGTTTTAATTTTAATTTAATTTAATTTTAATTTAATTTAATTTTAATTTATTTTTAATTTAATTTAATTTTAATTTTAATTTTAATTTTAGTTTTAATTGTTAATTTGGATTGTTTTTTTAATTTTTAATTAAGAACTAAATATTTTTAAAGTGAGTTATTTAGGGATTTTTAAATTAAAGAATAAATATCCTCTTAATAACATCCCTATTTTAATAATCCAAATTTTAAATATATTCTTCCCAAAATTAAAATCATTTAATTAATTAAAGTTTCATTTTGATATTTTCAAAGTGTTTAATGGGTTTCTATCCCTTAATTTTTTTAAGTTTCAATCATCCAAGAGAAAGTTAAAATCAAATATTTTACCCCCCATTTTGATTAAACCTAAAGTTTTAATTAAGGGTTAAAATTTTAATTACCTTTATGCCCTTTTAAGCTTATTTATTTCATAACTCACTAAATTGAGCTCAAATGAATTTGAAATTTTTATATCACCTCACTCACAAATCAATTAAGACATTAGAGGAGAAAATGTGATTTTTCTGAATTTAATTTATCTATATAATTATTTTTAGTAGAAAATAAGGGTTTTCAAAGAAAATTCAACAACATGACCAAGGAAAGGTTTCTATCCTTAAGAAAATTATGGGATGTTTCTAATGACCACAGGACCACTTGGACTAATTTTGGTGATTTTTTGAATTATATTTTATTTATTATAATTATTTTGAGTTTTAGAGTATTAATTAATTTTAAAATAACATAAAAGTTGAAAAATAGATTTTATATTTTTCTTAAATTTCCCTAACCTCAAGGAGTCTATAGAAACAAATTTTATAATTTTCTAATCTTTCTTTGATTTATTAGAATTATTTTAATGAAGAAGGTTGAAAATTCATTTTTTTAATATTAAAAATTACATTAAGCCTTTAAAATTCAACATTAACCCCAGGGGCTTAGGAAAAATATTTGGTTTGTTCCTAGATGATTAGAAGTCAAAATGTGACATTTTTATGAATTTTAATATCTTTATGATTTTTATTATTTTTTAATTATTAAAATATTAAAATATTGTGAAAAATCAACTTTTTTAGAAAATTCCAATTTTAATTTTCCTAAACTCCCCTAATATCAGAGAAGCTCCAAAACCATTTTTGTGAATTTTTGAAAAGCATTTTTGGAGTTATGAATTTTTAAAGTTCCATTTTGCTTATGAGGCTTAATCAAGCCATTTGGTGGGGTTACTCAAGTCCAATTGATTTCAAAATTTTATGTAAGATTCCTCTAACTCTAAAGAGTAATGGAGAATTATTTTCAAGTCAATTTGATGTGTGGTTAACCCTAATTAATTTAAATTCAATTTTAGGGGTTTAGGCCAATTAAGGTTATTATGAATGAATTAACTCAAAATATATTTTTCACAGGGTCCTCTGGTCCTAAGAAACATGACCAAATTTTCCTAAAATTTATTTCATAACATGCTAATTATTGGAATTAAAAAATCTAAAACAGTGACATGAACTTGAAAAATCAATAACTTTTCACAGAGATGGCCTCTGACCTTGAAAAATTCAGGGAATGTTCCCAAGATTAGAGGCTTCAAAAGCCCTATGGTCTCATGCTATGGTGAATTGTCTATGCAAATGAAGAATCAAAATATTAAAAACAGTAAATAAATTATTAAAAATAAAATACTCATCCAATTAACTTGATTTCTTTTCCACATTATTCTCCTCTGTTCACTGAGTAAGAGGGTATTTTTATTTTATTTTTGTAATTTTTCTATGCAAAGATATGAATTTTCTAAGTTCTGGGTATTTAATTAATTCAGAAAATAGGGATTTATCTACTTATCCACGCGGCGCCGCGTTAACCTTGGCAGCTCCGAAGCCCCTACGTGTCGCGCTCCCGATTCGGCGCCGCCACTCGAGTCGCTGACCACGCGTCCCGCGGTCCTCGCTACCATCTTCGCCGATCCGACGCGATCTCGCACCGTCCACTCGATACACGCGTCGATCCAACCGAGGCTCGATCATCGTCTCCGACCGGTGTGTACCCGAGAGCCGTCCACACTCAAACCCCAAGATCTCTCTCATTTCTCAACGGATTTTTGTGTTCTTATGCTCTATGGATTCGTCTCGAGGAGACGAACACATCCATATGGTTTATAGAGCTATGAAATTAACCCAAACAAAATGGAGAATCGTTGGAAGCTCGGGGGAAGAATGAGTTCATACCTTTTCTCAGAGAAGTGAAGCTTCGATCTGAGAGTTGTGTCACCTTCGATTGAGTCCAGGCAAGCTCCACATGAAGTCTCTGGCTCTGAGGAATTGTCTAGGTTTGAAAGTGACTAAGGCCGATCACAAAGCTTGGAGGCCGGAAGCAATGGCCGGCCTCGGTGAGGGGCTTTTGCCGGGGAACTTCTCCTCTTGGTCCGGTGAAGGTGTAGGATCAATCAATTTGGAGATTGGCTCACTGTGGTGAAGTGTCCTATTTTTGGGTGGATTTTCAACTCGAAATCGAGCTCACAAAGAGGGTTTCAGTGGCTGGATTTCAGTGAGGATCAAGTTCTCTATGTCTGGAGAGGGGTCTGGAGTGATTTTGGCAGTTTTGGTAAGGTTTGGTTCAACTCCTTCTTTGGCCGAGAGGTGGTGGTGTTTAAATAGAGGTGGCCGGAGGGCTTCCTCAGGGCAATTGGAGGCTGAGATCACCGCTCGTGGGAGGAGAAGAACAGCCATGGTGTCCATTTAGATTGGGACAGCTCAGCCAGGGAGAATTGAAACATTTGGCTCACATGGAGCTCTCGGCCATGGTGTTTTCCGGTGACCCAGGTGGCTGGCAGGCCAGACATTGGTCACCATCTTGACCAGTGAGGTCGTGGCTTGGGGTTTGGTGAGTTCAATCGGCTTTGGACATGTGTAAAGGATTTGATTTAAATGGAATGGGGGAGAATTCATTTTGGCTTAATTTGGTCCAATGCATGGATTAAGCTAGGTGCACCTCCCCAAGGTTGGTTTGGGCTGAAGAGAAAGTCATTTGGATCAGCTTGATTAGTGGGGCCAAGTCACAATCCAAGTACAATTAGGCTTAAGCATGAGTTGTGGGAGACATGGGAATGGTTAATGACTCTTAAGGAGTGCTTAAAGGCCTTCCTCCTTTTTCCACTTATGGGGTGTTGACAATCCTAAGATTCTCATGGCTCTCATGTGGCTTGTGCATGGCTCCAAGGCTTACTCATGGCTTAGGAATGGCTTGGCTCACTTGCATGAGAAAGGGATTTTGGGATTTTTGAAATTTAGGGGTATTTTGGCATGATGCTTGATTTAGATTTATTTGATGATGGAATTAGAACTTAGGGAATGATTTTGATTAAATGGATGACAAATGAAAATGTCATATGGGCTTTAGAATTAATTTTGGGCTTTTAAAGTGGTTTAAGGAAGTGGGCTTTTGGATTTAAAATAAATTTGGGATGAAAATTTTGTAAAGGATTGTGCCAAATAAATGTTGCAATTGGTTTAGGCATGTGTCATGAGTGGTTTGGAACAAGTTTAAAGTGATTTTGAATTGTATTGGGTTGAATGTGGCCCTTTTTGGTGAAGGGGCCAAGGTGGGCCAAATTGGGCTAACTTGGGTTAAGGTTGGGCTAAAGTTGGATTTGATGTAAAATTAATGTTGAGAAATGTTCATGGGAGTGTTACAAAGAGTTTTCAACTTTGGTTGGGCTTTGATTCTGGGATTTGGGCCCATTTGGTTTAGGTTTGGGCTTAGGTTAATTTAAGGGATTTTGGTTTTGGGTTAGGTTTGGGTGGAGTTTAGGTTCAAATTTTGGGCAAATCAAGTTATTGTTTTGTTTATGGGGATGTTAGGAAGGTTTTAGAAAAGGTTTGGGGCCAATTGGGGTTGAGTTGGGTTGGTTTGGGTTAGGTTTAGGTCATGGGCCAAAATTGGGCCTTTAGGCTTCAAATTGGAATTGGGCCCAAATGTCAATCAAATTGGAGTTGTATTTGGTCTAAATTGATATTGGGGATATTTAATTGAAGTTTAGAATTGAATTAGACCAAAATTGAGGTTAATTGGGGTGGTTTGGTTTAATATTGGGTTCACTTAGGTTAAAATGGGTCAAATTGGGGGTTTTGGTAAAAGTGGGGTAAATTGACAAAATTGGCTTATGGTATAGTTGAACAAAATGAAATTGGGAATATTTGGGATTTTCTAGAATTTTTTGGGAATTTTCTGAATTTTTGGATTTTTGGGCTAAGAAGGGCATTTTGGGTATTTTTGGAAATTTGGGGGTATTTTTGGAAATTTTGGTATATTTGGCCAAAGATGGTCAATTTGAGTGATGGGAAATGTTTAGGATTGATTTTGAGGAATTTTGGGTAATTTAGGTGATTTTGCAAATTTTGGGTAGTTCTAGGGCATTTTGTAGAGTTTTATGGGTGTAGGGCTCTCGGGGTCAAAAATTGAAATTTTGGAAAAATGAAGATTGATCAAATTTGAGTAAAATGGAATCACTTTGGTTGAGCCATGAAGCCATATTAAGCCCATATGAGCCATGAGAGGACTCATTTCGAGGCATTCACTATGTTGTTCCTAACCCTCTTAGCTGGGGGCTTAGGGTTAAGGACCATCCATATGAATTACCTACATGAGTCGAGAAGTCAAGTTGGGTGAGAGTGTGGTTTTAGGACTTGGAATGTGTGTGAGAATGTAGTGTATGTGCAAGTCAACCCTCACTGCAGTCGAGCCACCTGTGGTATTCCTAAGTGCCAAAAGGTCCTATAGGGAACTCATCCTTTAAACCTCCACATTCGATTTCAACCCTCTAGGTGATTAGGGGTCTACAATCAAGCTTGTGGGGTTTGCAGGAGTTAAGAAGTAGTTTGAATTTCTAAAGGGTGGGTTCCATTTCTAGTCCTCTAAGATTAGTCAAAGGAAAAGCCTAAGGCTAGATCCTAAGTACTAAAGAGAGAAGCAAAAGACCTCATCAAAAATGAGGTCAACAAATGGACCCCCAATAGGTGTGGTGTGCTAACCAAGCACACCGTGCGTATTGGCGTTGACCGAAGAGATCAACAAAACCAACATAGATGTCCAAGTGACAAACTTAGGACGAAGTAGAAGAATTTCCGCTGGGGAGTATTAGGTATATTTCCAAGACTGGAGATTCCTGAACTCTCACTGGGGAATGGAAAAGGAGGTGAACTCCAAATCACAAGATCTGGGGAATTCGATTTAGATTTCATTTTACTTTTAAATTTCAAGTTTCAATGTGTGAGTTTAGATTTCAATTTGTTCTGAGTTTCAATTTCAATTGAGCTTTAATTTAAAATCAATTTAAGGAAATTTTGAATTTGAAATTTGGATTTGAAATGAGGATTAAAACCTAGGTTTCAACCTCGGGATTGCGAAGAGAACTGGAATTTGGGTACCAGCCTCGGAGTGAGAATCAGAGTTTAAGTATCGAAGGAAAAATGATGAGAATCAGAATTTAAGTACTGATCTCGAGAGAGTGAGATTTGAATTTTAAGTATCAAACCTGAAAGAGAATCGAAATTTAGGTATCGATCTCGGATTAGAGTCGGAATTTAGGTACCGACCTCGAAGGAAGAGAACTGGAATTTAGGTACCAGTCTCCGAAATTTAGAATTGAAATTTTGGTATCAATTCGAAAGAGAATCGAAATTTAGGTATCGATCTCGAATGAGAGTCAGAATTTAGGTACCGACGTTGAAGGAAGAGAACTGGAATTTAGGTAACAGTCTCGGAATTTAGAATTGAAATTTAGGTATCAATTCAAAAGAGAATCGAAATTTAAGTATGGATCTCGAATGAGAGTCGGAATTTAGGTACCGACCTCGAAGGAAGAGAACTGGAATTTAGGTACCAGTCTTGGGATTTAGAATTGAAATTTAGGTATCAATTCAAAAGAGAATCGAAATTTAGGTATCGATCTCGAATGAGAGTCGGAATTTAGGTACCGACCTCGAAGAAAGAGAACTGGAATTTAGGTACCAGTCTCAGAATTTAGAATTGAAATTTAGGTATCAATTCGAAAGAGAATCGAAATTTAGGTATCGATCTCGAAGGAAGAGAACTGAAATTTAGGTACTAGTCTCGGAATTTAGAATTGAAATTTAGGTATCAATTCGAAAGAGAATCGAAATGTAGGTATCGATCTCGAATGAGAGTCAGAATTTAGGTACCGACCTCGAAGGAAGAGAACTGGAACTTAGGTACCAGTCTCGGAAATTTAGAATTGAAATTTAGGTATCAATTCGAAAGAGAATCGAAATTTAGGTATCGATCTCGAATGAGAATCGAAATTTTGGTACCGACCTTGAAGGAAGAGAACTGGAATTTAGGTACCAGTCTCGTAATTTAGAATTGAAATTTAGGTATCAATTCAAAAGAGAATCGAAATTTAAGTATCGATCTCGAATGAGAGTTGAAATTTAGGTACCGACCTCGAAATGAGAACTGGAATTTAGGTACCAGTCTCGAAAGTTTGCAAGAGGACTAGAAGTTAAGCTCTAGCCTCGAAGAGAACTGGAAGTTAAGCTCCAGTCTCAAAGATTTATCTGTATGAAGAGGGACCCAGTCTCATGCCATCAGAACCAAATCAAACAAAGTTCGTGGCTCCGTGTTAATAGAACTAGTCGATCCTCTAAGACACAAAAGAAAAAGAATTGAAAGGAGCCGGTAAGGGTATCAAGCTGAAAAGACTTGACTTAACGACAAGTCGAAGAGAATATTCAAATTTCAAAAGAGTTTCAAACAGATTTCAATTGAGGAAAGAACTGAAAGGTTCGAATCAGAGGATTCAGATCGAATTCAATTTGAGATTTAGATTCGTTTTGTTTGTCCTTTAACGATCCCATTTTTTTTATTTTTGTTATTTGTTTAGTGTTCATGTGAATTTGAAGTTCATTTTAATATTCAAATTTTTTTTGGAAAAGTTCTCATTTATTTTCTTTTCTTTTCTGTTCTTCATTCAAAGTTCATTTAACTCTAATGGCGTTTCCCAGTCAATTTCCACAAAAAGAGGTGAAGGCAAAATATGACGTAGTCGTTTTCATTCCAATTTGCTGAAAGTACATCATACAACTTGATTTAGTCAAGATGATATTTTCCTCAGAAATTTAATGTCTTATACAATCCATGTAAATCCAAAACGGACTGTGTAAACTTCTTGCTGATCCATCCAAAAGTGGCTGTCAAAAATCCATGTCTGAATAGTAAGAAACATGAGCCATAACATCACCTTCCAAGCCATCCCTGGCAGGAATGCCTCATGGATGTGCATTGGAGGAGTGCTATCTCCCATGTAACTCACAGCTCGTAGGGCTGGAGACTCTCCAATTCTAGATCTGGCTGAAAATGGTAAAGCATTTTTCTGTCGTCCATTCTTCTAAAAGTAACTGAGATCCACTCCACAGGCACTCCTGGAATGCAATGCTTCGCAACGTCTGCTCTGTTTCCTTTTAACACCGAGACGGAACCTACCGGTAGTGGTATCTCCACCGGCCCTTGGAACTCACCGGGTCCTGCAATCCGGAGGTTAGATCCGAACATGATGTTGCACTGGTTGACAAATGATACCGTGCAGAAGGGTCTAACAAAGTCATGATGGTCTATATGCGGTGGTATGTAGTCGCCTTCCTTGTAGATGTTGATAATGCAGCTGTTGGGTATGCAGTCTGCAGGTAATACCCTCCATGTTATCATCCTTTTCACTATTCTCTTGATGATTCTTGGCATCAGATCCACCTCACTGCGACGGAGTATCCCTGGTGGATTTCCTTTTCTGTCTGTGGCAAAATTGTAGCAACATCCGCATTGGATTGTAACTCTTCCTTTTCCCGGCATCCATCTTCGAGGTTCTGAATATGTCTTTTCTCTCAAGCGGCCAGCTCGAACCATTTTCTGCAATTCAAGGATGCAATCCACAATTTGTTGTTGCTCATAATCTTAGAAAATATCTGTATGCAGCTCGAGGCCTTCCAAGATGTTGACCCTCTTGTTTTCATCTCAACTAGTTGCATTTTCTCCAGCTCGTATTCCGGGATTATCTGAAGTCCTCGGTGTCTAGTAACGTACTGCGGGATGTATGGCTCAACCCCAGCATGTTCTTCTGCATGTCTCGGCTCCTCGGGGATAGTCTCTGTAGGGACATCCTCTGGGGTTGCTTTCACAACAAGACTCTTCGGATCCGGTACCTATGCTCGGCGTCGAGGTACCGACTCTATTTCTAATTTTCTTGATATTTCTTTTATCTGTTCCGACCTTCTTGGAGTTGACTTTCTTCTTTCTGGTTCCTGACGAACCGGTCTCCTTAGAGCATTTGCACTAACGGTATCCACTGTCTCTTTATATTGATCTTCTGCTAACTTGGTCAACATTTTGCGAATGCGACGATTCTTATTTCTTTGCTGGGTAGCAGTGAGAGTAGCTCTCCTTACCCCTTGAATTTCTGTGGGCGTGGCGCTGACAAGCCTACCCTCTGCTGTGGCAACCACTTACTTAACTTTCTTATCCTCTCCGGTTGCTTGTGCGGCGTTTGCTTTTCTTTTCTTGCTGCTGGATTGGTGGCTCGAGCCACCCATTTTCATCACTGTCTGGCTGTGAAGTTCTTCTCGATCAACTGGGATCCAATCATTTTCTTCATATTGTAAGCCGACTGGTGTGAAGTCTGAGTCAATCTCTATCACTGCTCCATCTCTCACCCTCTTTTCATCAAGTGTTAGACTCACACCATTTCTAAAGTTTAGAACCAACCGCCCGTTCGACATTTCCCCGCGAAAAAATAAGGAAAGGATCAGGGGCTGTACTAAGAATAAGAACAATAAGAAAAACACTTAAAAATTCTTATTCAGTTCTTTTAAATTTAAAGGAAGAAGGAAGAGATGAGAAAATATCAGGAATGAATGGATTTAACAGGAAAGATTGACATTTTATTATTATGATTTCCCATGTTTTCTTTTTAATATTTCTGTTGATGAGATTTTTTTTATCCATTTTATTTTGTTTTGGGTTCTGACTCCAGCCACAAAGTGATTACTTCACCCGTGTTTCTAGTGGATAAGATTCTACTTTAGAGGCCGCCCTTCGAAACATCAGGTTGCGTAGTACTTCTTTAAATACCGTCCATTGATCGGAAGCATGGGTCGTTCTCCACGGCAATTCACAAGCTGGTAGGAACCTCTTGAGTAGACTGTCTCGACCACGAATGGCCCTTCCCATATTGGTTCAAATTTACCACCTATCTTGCGATGTGCAAGAATAGGTCTTCTGAGAACCAAAACCAAGTCACCGACTTTGAATGTCCTCGGACGTACAAATTTATCATGGGCCTCGGATCATCTCGGCTTCGATACAGCTCCAAATTCTCGCCGTGTGGAAAGTCTTTTCCCTTCCAAGCTTTCTAATTCTTTCAGTCGTAGTCTAGCATTTTCTTCTGTAGTGATCTTTTCTGCAACTGCAATTCGGAGTGACGGAAGCTGAACTTCCAGGGGCAAGATGGCCTCAGACCCGTACACAAAAGCGTAAGGCGTAGATTGAGTAGGAGTTCTAAAAGTCGTCCTGTAGGCCCATAAGGCTTCTAACAACTTCTCGTGCCAATTTCTCTTGTTGTCATCCAAAGTTTTCTTTAAAATTTGAACGAGAGTTTTATTAAAAGCCTCGGCCAAGCCATTTGCTCTTGGGTAGTAGATCATTGAGTATCGCTAATCGATCCCGTGTCTTCTGACAAAATTGTTGATCTTTGTACTTTTCAATGCAGACCTATTATCTGAAATGATCCTAAGCGGTACCCCAAAACGGTAGACAACTTGGTTCTTGAAAAACTGTAGCTCGTGGTGTGCCTTCACTTCTCTGAGTGGTATAGATTCTGCCCATTTAGAAAAGTAGTCCGTAGCTACAAGAATGAAGCGATGTCCTCTTGAAGAAGGTGGTTCTATCGTACCCACTATATCTATGCCCCAATACTCAAATGGCCACGACGCGATTGTCTGATGTAGCACATTTGGAGGTTGGTGTAGAACCACTCCGTGCACTTGGCACTGGTGACCACTTTTGACAACTTTCATACAGTCAGTCATCATTGAGGGCCAGGCCAGTAGTACCCTAGTCTTTTAATCTTCATTTTCATTTTCGGACCTGACTGATGAGCGCCACAAAGTCTCGAATGTACTTCTTTAACGATTTCACGAGCCTCGTACCCGCTCAGGCATCTTAGCCACATCTGATCAAAAGACCTTCTGTATAATGTATTGTTTATTAATGCATAAGACAGAGTTCTTTTCTTGATTTGATGGGCCATCGACTTATCGTCCGGTAGGTTTCCTGTTCGCAAGTAGTCTATTAATGACCGTCGCCAATCTTCCGTATTTTCCGTCACCGCTGCAATTGTTTCTTCGCTTTTCTTTCGATTTGTGTATCGTATCCATGTCGAGCTATGATAGGACTCCGTCGTCCTCGAACCGACACTTCAATCGACTCATCCCTGCAAGGTGCAAATTCCTTTGCAAGGAGGGCTAGCGCATCGGCGAGAGCATTTTCTCTTCTGGAAATCTTGTAGATTGTTACGTTTGGAATTTGTCCCAACAATTTCATGGCGTACTGAAAGTACTGCTCGAGTCTTGGCTTTAGAATTCTGTACTGTCCGGCGACCTGTTGAATGATCAACTGAGAATCTCCGTAGATGTTGATGTCCGCTATTCCCATCTGAATGGTTAATTCCAATCCGGTTATAAGGGCTTTGTATTCTGCCTCGTTGTTTGTACACGGTTCTGTTAAGTGGTAGGAGTATTTTAACATCCCCCGCTCTGGTGTTATAAAGATTAGTCCGATTCTTGCCTTATCGGGCACTATCGTTTGCAATTCTTTGTTCTTCTGTGCTAAGGATGCACTGTCGAAGTATAGTTCCCAACGTCGATCATCAGGGTCTTCTAGACTCATTATCTGCTCGTCAGGTAAATCATCGTCGAGAGGCGAATCCGTCGGTAAAGGGTGTGCTGCGAGGAAGTCTACTAGGACTTGTCCCTTTACGGCGCGAAGAGGAACGAAAGTTATGTCAAATTGCAATAGTATCATCGATCACCTGGCAAGTCTGCCAGAAAGCGTCGGTCGGGTCATCAAGTATTGCAACGGATTAACTCTCGAAATAAGGTTGACCTTATGAGAAAGCATGTAATGCCTGAGCTTCTGTGTGGCGAAGATCATGGCCAAGCAGTGCTTCTCAATAGGAGGATACTTTACTTCCGTCGGAATTAGACGACGACTTAAGTAGTAGAGAGCATTTTCTTTTCCCTCATCATTGACCTGGGCTAGCAGGGCTCCAAGGGAGTCATCTAAAGCCGCGGTATAAAGTATCAACGGTCTACCTGAGACTGGGGCTGCTAAGACAGGAGGTGTCATTAAATATTGCTTAACGTCCTCGAAAGCCCGCTGGCATTTCTCATCCCAAACGAATTTGGCGTCCTTTTTAACTAATGCCGAGAAGGGCTAACACCTACCTGATAAGTTCGAGATAAAGCATCGAAGATATGCCAACTTCCCTTGAAAGGATCGTAGTTGTTTCAAAGTTTTGGGAGGAGGCATTTCTAAGATAGCTTTAATCTTTTTCGGATTGATTTCAATCCCGCGATGTCGAACAACAAATCCTAAGAATTTCCCGGAGGTGACGCCGAAGGCACATTTTAAGGGATTCATCTTAAGGTTGTATTGTCTTAGTCACTCGAAAATAATTCTCAAATCATACAGGTGATCTTCCTTCAGTTTACTTTTGATGACCACATCATCCACGTAGCACTCAACTTGGTTGTGAATGAGATAATAAAAAATATTCGTCATCGCTCTTTGGTATGTTGCTCCTGCGTTCTTTAGTCCGAATGGCATTACTGTGTAGCAATACACTCCGATCGGCGTTCTGAAGGCCGTGAGCTTTTCGTCTTCTGATGCCATCTTTATCTGGTTGTATCCCGAAGATCCATCCATGAATGAGAAGATCTCATGTGTTGAAGCGATGTCGATCATCAATTCTTGAATTGGTAACGAGAATTCGTTCTTTGGACATGCTTTATTCAAATCTCTGAAATCCACGCAGATTCTGATCTGACCATTCTTCTTCCTGACTGGTACTACGTTGGCTAACCAAGTAGGGTATTGTTCTTCACGGACAAATTTAGTGTCTATTAGCTTCTTAACTTCGACTATTACTTGTTGCTCAATTTCTAGACGCATTCTTCTGGGGGCTTGTTTGACTGGAACGGAAGTAGTATCCACTCCTAATCTGTGAACTGCGACTTCTGGAGCTAATCCTGGCATTTCGTCGTAACTCCAAGAAAAACAGTCCTTGAATTCCATTAGTAGCTTGATTATGTCTTCGGAGTCTTCTTTATTGAGTAAGGAGCTAACAAAGGTTGGCCTAGGCTCTTCGCTAGTACCTAAGTTAACTTCCATTAACTCGTCTATTGTAGATTTGATTTCTTCTTCGAATTCTGGTGGAGCATCTCCGATTGGTAGATCCTCAAGATCTTCTGAAGCTTCCAAGCACTCTTTAATAGGTTCGCAAGTGACAACCAAGCAAAATCCCGTATCATCAACTGATCCTACTGTGCCGAATCCGAGACCATGTTTTGAATTGGGAGGCCGACTGGCATTATTCCATAATTTTTCAAAATTTTGTGATTGACCTTTTGTCCATTGTCGAGGTAAGACACCACGTTGAATTAAATTTTGAACACAGGGAGAGTACCACTCAAATGGTAATTCCATTAATTCGGAAGAGGTAACATCTTCAAATTGTACATCTTTTTCAGTATTGGAAGAAGAAGCACCATGGTAAAACTTGATTGGTTTAATACCACCACCATGCACTTCCTTGACCACCATACCCTCGATCTTATTAGAATGGATCGGGGTCGTGGTCATAGTATGTACATAATGGTTAATCTTCTCGTACATTGATTTGTATTCTTCATTCTTTTCATCTTCAAGAGAGATCTTGAACTGGGGTTTCTTTTGACTTATTGTCGCTGCTTCTTTCTCATTTCTTCTTCTTCTTCGGAACTGTTCTCTCAATCAACATCGATGACCGGTTTCTTCTGTCCAACTGTTCCAACGTTTCTTCGACGTCCTCGTCCCCGGCCTCGACCTCGGGTGCGAGTTCTGGAGAAATCTTTACCATCTCGCCGTAAGGGAGTGGTGAGTAACTGTTGGACAAGAACTTCAGGTTCTTCATCATCTCGAATTTCTTTTGCTTCATTTGTTATAGTATTTCTGGAAAAGATTGTTTTCTTCGGAGGCGCGTAGTAGGCCGCATCTTCATGAATTCCAATCTCGTGTATGGAGATGGTTGCAAGTCACCTTTGATACACTGTTCCCCTCCTTCGTAATACTTTATGCATTGGCGCAGAGAAGACGGTACCATCCAGTTTTCATGGATCCACGGTTGACCCAGTAGAGCGTTGAACGATGTCTCAGAATCAATTATGTGGAATTTTGCGGTTGTCTTTGCTAAATCGCCTGTCTTCATTAGTAGTGTTATCGATCCAAGAGCTCTTTCTCCTTTTTGATTGAAGCCTCTTAATAGTATCTTGTCTGCTTCAAGCTCGCGAGCATCAATTTCCAAATAGGCTAGCGTCCGAAGATTCATTATGTTGATTGATGCTTCCAGATCAACTAACACTCTGGAGAGCGTAAACCTTCCAATAGTGACTGAAATATATAACGGTCGGTTGTGATCAGCTGTTCCCAGTAATAGATCATTGTCCGTGAAAGTAACACGTCGCTGTTCTCTTAACGAGCAAACCTCATCGAAGGAATTACCGGCCATTTGAGCTAAACAAATCTCTGGATCAAGTAAAGCCTTGATCACAGCTTCTCTCATCTCGTTTGACAGGATTAGAGCGTCGTATATGCTTAGTTTGGCTGGTAGCTTCCTAAGATGGGCTAGGACGTTATAGTCCACTTTATTACCGTGGTCCTCGGTTTCTTCCTGAATGGGCAGTTCCTCTGCTGGGGTTGGCTTTTCCTGAGCAACCACCTACTTTCCTTTATCCTTTGGACCCATTCTCGGGGGTAGAACTTTTCCACTTCTTAAATTTATTTCAGTTATTTCTTCTGAATTTGGTGTTGAATCTACCGATGTATCCTCTTGAATTGGAACCACTGGCTCTCCTGAAGTTGCTTCGGTGTCTGATGGTTCTAATTCTATCGTTATCGGAGCTCCTCGGAATTCACAAATGGACTCGTTGCTTGTTGAGCTTTCGTAGCCTCCTTTGTAAACATCTTTTTCGTCGTGGTCGTCGAGGTTGTGTATGATTTGGGAATCGTTATCTATATTGGAATCGAGATCCGGATTAAGCCAGTTGTCGCTAGTTACGTAATCGTTAGAAACAGTCAAAACGTAGCCAACGCCATAACCCTTATCATTATAAGATCCCGCCGGGGCGAGCAGATAATCATACGAGTCGGGAGTTCGAGGGATTTCTCCCCCGAATCGGAAACAACCATCCTAGGATAAGCAGCCCCTAGTCTACCCTTCGTGAGCCTCGGTCTTCTTTTCTTTCATGATCTTCTCCTCCTTCTGGGGCGGTTCTTCAATCGCAAGTGATAGTGTCGGCTCGACAGGTTTCAAACTCTGAGTTGAAGCGCGTACCGAAGCGGTCTGGATGTAATCCAAAATTTTCTTCGATGATCTCGTCCAGACGGTACTCCATCCATCATTGGTTTTGTACGAGTCTATCGGAACAATGGGATCCGTTGAAATTACATTGACGGAATCTCCTTTTTGGGGTTCCTTCATGTATTCCTTTGGGATTGTTATGTTCCCTCTCCGGAGATTGTCATCAAGCCAACTCTTGAAAGTGATGCAATCCTCTATCTTGTGTCCGAGCATCTGGTGGTAAGGGAAATAGTTCAGATTGTCTTTCTTATTGACTTCCTCTGGCTTCTTGGCTTCGGCAGTACCGAAAATCCGGTGTCTTCATTAAGCCGCGGAACATCTTCGCTATCGCTTCAGCTTTGAATGGATATTCTCTATTTAGAAGTTCTCTTAAGGTACGCGATGAACGAGGCGGTTGTTCATAATGCTGAGGCGACTGATAGCTCGGACGAGGTTGCTGCTAGCCCTGCTGAGGTTGCTGATAGCCCTGTTGAGGTTGCTGATAAGTCTGTTGCGGTGGTTGATAACTAGACTGTATCTGAACCGGCTGCTTGCCTTTATCTACTGCCGCGACGATTCTAGATCTCTTTTCGAATGTTTTCACGGGCTTCTGCTTATCGTTCTTGTCCGCGAAACTTAACTACTTTGCCTCTTCTTGCAAGCTCCCGGCCTGGCTAAGCAACTTCTCGAAAGTCTTGATTGTTAATCCTTTAAGGAGAAGTGCTATCGGGCCATGGATACTTTTAAGTAGGATGCCGACTGCATGTTGTTCTTGAAGCTGTGGTTCACACTTCATGCTTAAGTTTCTCCATCAAAGTATGTAATCCACTAAAGTCTCGTTCGGCTTCTGTTGCTCCACCACTAGATCACCGATAGTGATGTGGTGCCGAGCCCCGACAAATCGTTTAACGAAGAGATTCTCTAGTTCCGAAAAGGTCTTTACTGAACCATTCGGCAACTCTGCGTACCAGTCGAAGGCAATCCCTGATAAACTGCTGACGAACTGTCAGAAGAGTAAAGCGTCACTTCCACCGGCATTGCAGCAACTAGCACGAAAATGTGCGACATGTTGCCGGAGATTTCCCGTCCCATCAAAAGTCTTAAACAGAGGTGGTACAAAGCCTTTCGGGTATTGAACTACATCGAACTCTTCGGGGTAAGGTCTACCCGTCTGAATAGATGCTCCACTCTTAGATTGTGCTAGGGCTTCTCGCACCTGCTGTTCTACCATGTTTTTAATGTCCTTTTCTAGAATCATGCTTTGTGTAGAATCCTTCTTTGGTGGCTCGTCTCCATTGACGGATGTGATCTCTTTTCCTCCATCTGCAATATGGATAATTTCTGGGGGTGTCTCCTTCTGAGGTTGTACCTGACTGCGGAGAGTGGCTAAGGCGCAGCCCATCTCTTCCATCCTCTTTGCCATCCGGGAAATCGTGTCATCTCTTTCCCGAAGCTGTGCCCTCATCACTTCCGGTTCATCTCTTTCTGCAGCTGCTGGAGCACCTTGTGAAGCGGATGATGCTCGTGTTTCAACCATATTGATCTCGGCATACTCCTCATCCATGAACTCTGATGAGTCAACTTCATCTCCTAGTTCTTCTTCTCTTTCTTTTGCTAACCGTCAGATATCAGTCCTTAATTTGTCCATGGCATCCTTTAGTGGCCTTTTCCGCACGGTCTCGCAGTTGTCTCGTGAAGGTTGTTGAACTTCCTTTTCGGGAGTCCCCTTTATTGCAGTAGCACTTTCTTCTGATTCAAGTCTCCTGACGAGACGTTTCTTCTCAGGACATTGTTTTGGTCTTAGCTCGCCAGTAGTAGGTCGACATACCATCCTTATTGCAGCCGGAAGCCTAGGACCGGATGATCCGTCGGCTATATGCTGGAAGGTGGTATCCTCCCTAATTTGTAGACCCGATACAACAACGGGTGAACTGGCTTTTATCTTCTTCTTTGGTTTCTCTGTGGCAGCAACAGGCTCTATTCGCGGTCCGAGGAGGGATTTAGCTGGCACCCGTCCTATCCTTCTTAAGATTTCTGACATAGGACATCTTTCTTTCTTTGCCAATCTTTCTATAACAGCTTGCAGTCGAGCCAATGGCATAGTCTTATCCCTTTTCCTCTTGTAATTGTTGTAGTACGCAGGTCGGGGTAATGCAGCGGTGATCCTACGGACATTCTCTTCATCTAATGCGGCAGAGAGAGGGTGAAACTCCGCTCCTTCCAACGAGGTATATACTCGGGCGGTTCTTCTCTTTCCTCAGGAATTTCTTCTAGAAAAGCAACTTCAACAGCTCTGGTTTTCTCAATCTTAGCGATCTTTCTGCTTATATTTCTCCTCTGAGTCCGAGTTAGGGGTGCAACTCTTGAACTGGACCCAATCTCAAAAACAGATGGTACTGTAGCAAAATCGGCACCCTCCACGGTGACAGGCTCATCACAGACTTGGATTTCCTTCCCCTCAGCTTGCGCGAAGTCGGGGTAGGTGCGGAGATGACTAGACCGGTGGTGGTAGAGACAACTGTCCTCCTATGAACAATAGTACTTCTTTCAGCTGGAACCCTTTGTAGGGGAGGGAATTCTTGAGCCGATTTCAGGTTGAACTCAATCACGGGCTCTTCAGTTTCTGACACTTTTTCCATTAGTGTGAAGAGAGTGACATCAGTAAACTTGATATCTGTGTTGCCGAATCCTTGTCCGAAACGGATGATTCCATTGTCAGGCAGCTCATCCTTGTAAACAGTGAAGTCCATTCCATTGGTGAAGGAGAAGATTAACTTTGGGGCAGTCATTTTCTGCAGGGCAAATTCCGAATGTCAGTTCCGAATTATGCTTCTTTTCATCGTAAAGTTTAGGACGAAAAAGAAAGAGTCCGAACACATTTTCGTTTATCTTAGTGTATTTGTGATGTTTACAAGAGATTGTTTATTAGGAGGTTCGTTTGTTAGAAACAAAACGATTAAAGGAAAAAGGTTATAGAAAAGGTAAAGGGCCCGATTTAAAATTGGAAAGGAAGAGAAAGTCTTATGCAAGACTTCTCGACTCGAAGGACCGCTCCTAAACTAACACCTATTGGGGGTCCACCCCACCTCAGAAAAGAGGTAAAAGGATCTCGAAACCTCTCCGTTTAGGGGTGTCTAAACAGTGGCTCCTAAATCCGAGAGGAGTTGGCTATACTCATTCAAGACATAAATGAACGGGGTATTCCAACGGAAGAATGGTAGTTTTGGTCAACTAGGGATATGGACTCACTATCGATTTATGAAAGCAAAACCATCTAATCAAAAATGGAGAGAGGAACTAGTCCCCGACGGAGTCGCCTGAAATTGTCGGCATATTTTTAGGTTTGTGTTGTATTTTAAAATGAGGTCGCCTACGTAAGTTGTCGGCAAATTTTAGATTTTAAATTTAATTTAAATATATATATAATTTAAAAAATAGCATTTGATTTTGAAAATAAATTTAAGTTTAAAAATTTTAAGATATGAAATCAAACCGATCTCACATCCCAAATAGTTTATATAAACGAGCACCACATCATAAACCGTGTATCTATCTCGAAGGACAAACACACTGCTTGACGATGGGGCTCGATTAAATAAACTAGAAGATTTGTGACATCCGTTTGGTCTACGAACCAATTTTATAAGCCGACAAGTTCCCCGTTTAATATAAATGAATTAAGCTGGGGTTTATATTACCTGGGTTCTTAAAGTTCCCTATAAGGGCAAGCCCCTATAGTTAATTACATCTTAAATGACAGGAATCATTTAAGAAAACTCTCGATAATGATCAGTGGTTTTGCTCTCAAGAATTTCAAAGTTTAGGGTTTTCAAAGGATTAAATTTTGGAATTTCAAAAGGGGATGGATCAAATTTGGAACAGTTATTTTCAGGAGTCCAAAGGAAGAGAAGTAGGAGAAGCTGAGGATCCAAGAAGAAATCTTGGCAACTTCCCAAACTATCTTATTGATTGGCTTCAATTTGGGAGTTTATTTAATGTTTCGATCCTGACAATTTTAATTAATTAGGACTTATATTTCTATGACGCATTCATGCAAATAGCCTCGAAGATGTGAGGGTTTATGTCGTACCAAACGACTACCTCGGAGTCCTAAGACCGTTGAGGGCTTAATTTAAATGACATGATCATGCAAATGCCTAACGAAGAGTTGAGGATTTATGTTGCACTAGGAAAACTACCTCGAAGTCCTATGGCTTGGTTATTTAATTCTAAGAAATTTTTGCTGGAGTAGATCCGAGTTTTGCTGATGACGATGGCCGAGCTGCCTACCATGCTATGAGCTCCTTGTTGTTGCAGGGGTTTAGTTTTAGAAGTCATAAATCAGGAGATGAGAGAAGTGTTTTGGTTTAGAGAAAATCTTAAAATCCAAGTGTTTTTTTAATATTTTAATTAAAACAAATCTTAAAGTCGATTAAACGAACCGATTAAGATCCCACGGTTTCGTCATCCCGACACCGTTATTTTCATCGAATTCACTTAGTCCGGATGAATTTGCTAAACTCAACCGAATGAGTTCCACACTTTCATTTAGGCCGTGGAAATCCCGTTAGCAACACGTGGGTTACATCATCCGAGGTATTCCCGATCATCCAACGAGACGTTTTAATTTTAGTTGTAATTGCAGTTTTATTTTTGTTGGTGATTAAATTTTGAGTTGTTTAAACATGCTGGGTTCGATCATTTTCATGCATTTATAAGTACAGGAAAGTAAGACATTTAATAAATTGTAGAATGTAAATTGCAATAAACTTAAAAGCGTACCTGGTGAGCATTCCTGTCATTTTAACCTGCACTTGAAACACATGTCAGAGCAAATACTTAGGTAAGACTAAGGGAAGGTTCTGGTTGTCTACTAAAATCCTAATCCTATTTTTAGTCATCTCCTATGACGTCTAGGTTCTTGTGTTTGATTTAAGGATGATTTTCTTCATCAAAGAATAATTCGATTTAATTGTTCTTCTAAAACATCCCGTCATATTGAGGAAGTGTTTAGGACGAGTCCTAAACATCTTTTCAATACTTCTGGGGTTATTTTAAGTCCAAGTAAATTTAATTGCACAAGTGAATTAATCATTCAGGAGTTTAGTTAAACTTTGTCTCTTGCTCAGTGAACTTAGGTATTTGATTACCTGATGAATGAAGTGACATCTCACTTAATACTCTATTCAAGAGTTATAATAATTAAAGCCTTTAAGGGCAAGTTGGTTTATCGAGAATTTTTAATCAAGTTTGAGTTAATGATTTAAAGTGATTTAATTTAACTATGAAGTTTTAATTAATAATTTTAAGTTTGGAATATTGTTCAAATTATTTTAGATTTAATTTAAATCTTTACACTTTCAATTATCTTGGTATTTCAAATTGATGTCCATGTTTTAAATTTACCTAGATAGAAAGAGGTGTTGAAATTATTGATATGTTTTGATTTAACTCTTAATGATTTCACTTAAGTTTGTTGTTAAATGATTTTAATTTAATTTAATTCAATTTGATTTTAATTTAATTTAATTTAATTTAATTTAATTTTAATTTTAATTTAATTTTAATTTTAATTTAATTTAATTTTAATTTAATTTAATTTTAATTTAATTTTAATTTTAATTTAATTTTAATTTTAATTTTAATTTTAGTTTTAATTGTTAATTTGGATTGTTATTTTAATTTTTAATTAAGAACTAAATATTGTTAAAGTGAGTTATTTAGGGATTTTTAAATTAAAGAATAAATATCCTCTTAATAACATCCCTATTTTAATAATCCAAATTTTAAATATATTCTTCCCAAAATTCAAATCATTTAATTAATTAAAGTTTCATTTTGATCTTTTCAAAGTGTTTAATGGGTTTCTATCCCTTAATTTCCTTAAGTTTTAATCATCCAAGAGAAAGTTAAAATCAAATATTTTACCCCCCATTTTGATTAAACCTAAAGTTTTAATTAAGGGTTAAAATTTTAATTACCTTTATGACCTTTTAAGCTTATTTATTTCATAACTCACTAAATTGAGCTCAAATGTATTTGAAATTTTTATGTCACCTCACTCACATGTCAATTAAGACATTAGAGGAGAAAATGTGATTTTTTTGAATTTAATTTATTTATATAATTATTTTTAGTAGAAAATAAGGGTTTTCAAAGAAAATTCAACAACATGACCAAGGAAAGGTGTCTATCCTTAAGAAAATTATGGGATGTTCCTAATGCTGAGAGGACCACTTGGACCAATTTTGGTAATTTTTTGAATTGTATTTTATTTATTATAATTATATTGAGTTTTAGAGTATTAATTAATTTTAAAATAAAATAAGAGTTAAAAAATAGATTTTATAATTTTCTTAAATTTCTTTGACCTAAAGGAGTCTATAGAAATAAATTTTATAATTTTCTGATCTTTCTTTGATTTATTAGAATTATTTTAGTGAAGAAGGTTGAAAATTCATTTTTTTAATATTAAAAATTACATTAAGCCTTTAAAATTCAATATCTTACCGTAGGGACTTAGGAAAAATATTTGGTTTGTTCCTAAATGATTAGGAGTCAAAATGTGACATTTTTATGATTTTTAATATTTTTATGATTTTTAATATTTTTATGATTTTTATTATTTTTTAATTATTAAAATATTAAAATATTGTGAAAAATCAACTTTTTTAGAAAATTCCAATTTTAATTTTCCTGAACTCCCCTAATATCAAAGAAGCTCCAAAACCATTTTTGTGAATTTTTGAAAAGTATTTTTGGAGTTATGAATTTTTAAAGTTCCATTTTGCTTATGAGGCTTAATCAATCCATTTGGTGGGGTTAATCAAGTCCAATTGATTTCAAAATTTTATGTAAGGTTCCTCTGACACTAAAGAGTAATGGAGAATTATTTTCAAGTCAATTTGATGTGTGGTTAACCTAATTAATTTAAATTCAATTTTAGGGGTTTAGGCCAATTAAGGTTATTATGAATGAATTAACTCAAAATATATTTTTCACAGGGACCTCTGGTCCTAAGAAATATCACCAAATTTTACTAGAATTTATTTCACAACATGCTAATTATTGGAATTAAAATACCTAAAACTGTGACATGAACTTGAAAAATCAATAACTTTTCACAGAGATGGCCTCTGACCTTGAAAAATACAGGGAATGTTTGCAAGATCAGAGGCTTCAAAAGCCATATGGTCTCATGCCATGGTGAATTGTCTATGCAAATGAAGAATCAAAATATTGAAAACAGAAAATAAATTATTAAAAATAAAATACTCATCCAATTAACTTGATTTCTTTTCCACATTATTCTCCTCTGTTCACTGAGTAAGAGGGTATTTTTATTTTATTTTTGTGAATTTTCTATGAAAAGATATGAATTTTCAAAGTTCTGGGTATTTAATTGATTCAGAAAATAGGGATTTATCTACTTATCCACGTGGCGCCGCGTTAACCTTGGCAGCTCCGAAGCCCCTGCATGTCGCGCAGTGATTTGGCACCGCCATTTGGTTAGCAGCCACGCATCCCACGGTCCCGCTCCATCTTCTGATCCGACGCGATCTGCACTGTCCATTTGGAACAGGCCCGATCCAACGGAGGCCGATCATCATCTCCGATTGGTGTGTCCCGAGAGCCGTCCACACTCAAACCCTAAGATCTCTCTTATTTCTCAACGGATTTTTGTGTTCATATGCTCTATGGATTCTTCTTGAGGAGACGAACACATCCATACTGTTTATAGGCTATGAAATTAACCCAAACAAAATGGAGAATTGCTGGAAGCTCAGGGGGAAGAATGAGTTCATACCTTTGCTCAGAGAAGTGAAGCTTCGATCCGAGAGTTGTGTCACCTTCGATTGAGTCCGGGAAAGCTCCGCATGAAGTCTCCGGCTCCGGGGAATTGTCTAGGTATGAAAGTGAGCAAGGTCGATCACAAAGCTTGGAGGCTGGAAGCAATGGCTGGCCTGGTGAAGGGACTTTTGCTGTGGAACTTCTCCTCTTGGTCTGGTGAAGGTGTAGGACCAATCAATTTGGAGATTGGCTCACTGTGGTGAAGTGTCCTGTTTTTTGGGTGGATTTTCAACTCAGAAATTGAGCTCACAGAGAGGGTTTCAGGGCTGGATTTCAGTGGGGATCAAGTTCTCTATGTCTGGAGAGGGGTCTGGAGTGATTTTGGCAGAGTTTTGGTAAGGTTTGGTTCAAATCCTTCTTTGGCCGAGAGGTGGTGGTGTTTAAATAGAGGTGGTTGGAGGGCTTCCCAGGGGCAATTGGATGCTGGGATCAGCTGCTCAGGGGAGGAGAAGAACAGCCATGGTGTCCATTTGGGTTGGGACAGCTCAGCCAGGGAGAATTGAAAAATTTGGCTCACATGGAGCTCTCGGCCATGGTGTTTTCCGGCGACCCAGGTGGCTGGCCGGCCAGGCATTGGTCACCATCTTGACCAGTGAGGTCAGGGCTGGGGTTTGGTGAGTTCAATTGGCTTTGGACATGTGTAAAGGATTTGATTTAAATGGAATGGGGGAGAATTCATTTTGGCTTAATTTGGTCCAATGCATGGATTAAGCTAGGTGCACCTCCCCAAGGCTGGTTTGGGCTGAAGAGAAAGTCATTTGGATCAGCTTCGATTAGTGGGGTCAAGTCACAATCCAAGTACAATTAGAGCTTAAGCATGAGTTAGTGGGAGACATGGGAATGGTTAATGACTCTTAAGGAGTGCTTAAAGGCCTTCCTCCTTTTTCCACTTATGGGGTGTTGACAATCCTAAGATTCTCATGGCTCTCATGTGGCTTGTGCATGGCTCCAATGCTTGCTCATGGCTTAGGAATGGCTTGGCTCACTTGCATGAGAAAGGGATTTTGAGATTTTTGAAATTTAGGGGTATTTTGGCATGATGCTTGATTTAGATTTATTTGATGATGGAATTGGAACTTAGGGAATGATTTTGATTAAATGGATGACAAATGAAAATGTCATATGGGCTTTAGAATTAATTTTGGGCTTTTGAAATTGTCTTGGGATGGGCTTTTAAAGTGGTTTAAGGAAGTGGGCTTTTGGATTTAAAATAAATTTGGGATGAAAAT
This sequence comes from Papilionanthe hookeriana x Papilionanthe teres, assembly GCA_022702705.1. Lineage (NCBI taxonomy): Eukaryota > Viridiplantae > Streptophyta > Magnoliopsida > Asparagales > Orchidaceae > Papilionanthe > Papilionanthe hookeriana x Papilionanthe teres. Next base: position 84,829,181 of record CM040427.1, on the reverse strand, counting down.
TTTTTAAATGATTGTGCCAAATAAATGTTGCAATTGGTTTAGGCATGTGTCATGAGTGGTTTGGAACAAGTTTAAAGTGATTTTGAATTGTATTGGGTTGAATGTGGCCCTTTTTGGTGAAGGGGCCAAGGTGGGTCAAATTGGGCTAACTTGGGTTAAGGTTGGCCTAAAGTTGGATTTGATGTAAAATTAATGTTGAGAAATGTTCATGGGAGTGTTACAAAGAGTTTTCGACTTTGGTTGGGCTTTGATTCTGGGATTTGGGCCCATTTGGGTTAGGTTTGGGCTTAGGTCAATTTAAGGGATTTTGGTTTTGGGTTAGGTTTGGGTGGTGTTTAGGTTCAAATTTTGGGCAAATCAAGTTAGTTTTTTGTTTATGGGGATGTTAGGAAGGTTTTAGAAAAGGTTTGGGGCCAATTGGGGTTGAGTTGGGTTGGTTTGGGTTAGGTTTAGGTCATGGGTCAAAATTGGGCCTTTAGGCTTCAAATTGGAATTGGGCCCAAATGTCAATCAAATTGGAGTTGTATTTGGTCTAAATTGATATTGGAGATATTTAATTGAAGTTTAGAATTGAATTGGACCAAAATTGAGGTCAATTGGGATGGTTTGGTTTGACATTGGGTTCACTTAGGTTAAAAATGGGTCAAATTGGGGGTTTTAGTAAAAGTGGGGTAAATTGACCAAATTGGCTTATGGTGTAGTTGAACAAAATGAAATTGGGAATATTTGGGATTTTCTGGAAGTTTTTGGGAATTTTCTGAATTTTTGGATTTTTGGGCTAAGAAGGGCATTTTCGGTATTTTTGGAAATTTGGGGGTATTTTTGGAAATTTTGGTATATTTGGCCAAAGATGGTCAATTTGAGTGATGGGAAATGTTTAGGATTGATTTTGAGGAATTTTGGGTAATTTAGGTGATTTTGCAAATTTTGGGTAGTTCGAAGGGCATTTGGTAGGTTTAGTGCGTGTAGGGCCCCAGGGGTCAAAAATTGAAATTTTGGAAAAATGAAGATTGATCAAATTTGAGTAGAATGGAACCATATGAGCCATGAGAGGACTCATTTGAGGAATTCACTATGTTGTTCCTAACCCTCTTAGCTAGGGGCTTAGGGGTTAAGGACCATCCATATGAATTACCTACATGAGTCAGGAAGTCAAGTTGGGTGAGAGTATGGTTTTAGGACTTGGAATGTGTGTGAGAATGTAGTGTATGTGCAAGTCAACCCTCACCAGGCCAGGCCACCTAGGGTATTCCTAAGGCCAAAAGGTCCTATAGGGAACTCATTCTTTAAACCTCCACATTTGATTTCAACCCTCTAGGTGATTAGGGGTCTACAATCAAGCTTGTGGGGTTTGTAGGGAGTTAAGAAGTAGTTTGAATTTCTAAAGGGTGGGTTCCATTTCTAGTTCTCTAAGATTAGTCAAAGGAAAAGCCTAAGGCTAGATCCTAAGTACTAAAGAGAGAACCAAAAGACCTCATCAAAAATGAGGTCAACACATATCAAATTCTCCCAAACTTAAACGTTACTTGTTCTCGAGAAACATTAGAGTTTTAAAATCAATTTTATTAATTTGAGAGAGTAGAATTAATTAAAATTATCAAAAAATTTTCTTCAAGAAAATCATAAAGTAAATCTAGATTAACTCTAACAAACAAGTCTATCCCTAGGATATTAGTAAACTTTCATCTAACTAGGAAAACTTGATTTTCTATTCAATTTAAAAACAAGTAAATAATTGTTAACTACAATCCTTTAGAAAGTGTAAACATAGATATTAAGCTCTCCATTGTAAAAGGAATTACACAGTCACTTTGAATACATTTAAGCTTATGAATGTAAAAATGCTTCCACTTTAAAAAGAATCGAATGAGATCAACTTTTGATTAGGCTTCTCCTCTAGCTTCTCCTCCCCTTAATACTTTCTTTTTAATCTTTTTTTTTTAATTTTTTTTTAAGTTGCATATTTAAATCCATAGATTTTCTTTAAGGAGGATTACAATATCTAGATGGACCTTTCATAGTTATAAGTTCCACTGTGAACCCTCTAAAATGAAACTTATCACAGTCTTTCACTTTGACGTTTAAATTTTTCAAGGAAATATGTAATACTTGAAATTTATATTTTGAATAGAGGCTCAATTCTTATGAAGTTTTTATCTAAGATATCTGGGTTAACAAATAAGTTAGTCTTTGTAAAGTAAATATTGAAATCAATTTTCTACAAGTTAAAATATATGTTCACTCTAAACTAGTCTAAACTTATTTACATAAAATTTAAAATAAAAATACTATATTTTTCTTTTTTCAAAATTATAATAATTTCATTTTAACTTAACATACCTCAAATTCCTTTTAAATTATAAATATTTTGAAGTAAAAGTAACTGAGGATAAATAAATTTAAGCTTTTATAACTTTGTCTCCCCTAAACTTGATTTTTAGCATATGTAACAATGTAGAGCTGAAATATAAGTAGGGAGCAAAATTAGCATAGAAGTATATTGACCCGATTTTTGTATTTCCAAATACAAGAATTTGTTACCACTGCTAGAAAATTTAATTTCTGGCAAAGGCGCGAAACACTTGACCCGGAATAACTTGCTATATAAATGTGTACCAAATTTTAATTTACGGCAATAACAATAAATAAAACTTGATTGCTACTGAATGCTAGGCCGTTAGTGATTAATACTATTTAAATATATGTTTATATAGCAAAATATAATTTTAAAGGAAAATATTTTATATACTTTTTGGGTACTACGCAAGTATACGTATCGTTTCAAGTAATAAATGGCTTTGAAACAAAGACCCCAGTATTGATCCCACGGGGAAAAAGGGTAATAAATTTTTAAATATTGTATTTCAAAATCTTTTTGTATTTTAATCTAACTATAAATTACTTTTAATTTACTAGATGTAGATAAAGAAAACAATAATAAAAAAATGATTTTGTGAAAACAATATAAAAAAAACGACTTTCTTCCTTTCAATTAATCCAAGATTTGTAAGATAATTTAATATTCGTTGGAGAATCTATTTTATGGTATTGTGCCAAATAGAAGCATTCCTATTCTTTACCCTTTGATCCAGGCGCAAAGAACATTGGCTAATCTATAGATCAGGTCCGGATGTATTGTTAGTAGAATGGGTTAATCTTGGCTCACACTACTAGATGTCCAAGGGTGGCTATGGCCGGCCCTACTAGTGACCCTTTCCTTTTCTATAAATCAAATTATAAGAATTTAGTCTGTCACTCTAAAAACTTATCAATTCTACGCCCTTTAAATCTTATCTTCCTATTTATTTGCACTTCACCTTGAATAGCCCGTGCATGGCCTTCGACAACCCAAGGATTCATGTGACATCTACAAATTAAGAGTTCTTCTCCTTCTAAGTCTCAAAACTCTTCAACAGGTTTTAACAATTTAAATGGCCAATTTAAAAAGTAAAGTAAGATCAGGTATTAATATCATCACAATGTTTTAAAAATATTTTGATTTTCAATTCTCCATCGAATTTTATATTATCTTATTTATCTTTTCATAATTGAAGGAAGAAAGTAAACTAACTACTCAGAACACATTGAATATAAACAACAAAACATGATAAATAAACTTTGAATAAAAAATAAAATACTTATCTCAAATATTCCTTCTACAGATCTTCTGATTCATACTGAGTCCACAGTGTAATAAACTCCAGATGCAACAATTTGAAAATAAACTCACTAAACTAAATAAAAGTGGCCCTAAATTTCTCTCTCTATTTCTCTCTCTAAGGATGAGAGATCCTAAAGTGGCTAAGAGATAGGGGATACAATGGGGCACATTTTTTCTAAAGGAGTGGACTCCTATTTATAGGCTTCAAGGGTTTCCTTGAGGCACCTCTTCAAAACATGTCCAAATTCAATGAATCTTCTAGAAGGTCTGTCTAGAGCCTAGGCGCCGGAATCTGGTACCTAGGCGCCGGACACCGAGTCCAGTTCTTCGCACCTCTTCACCTTAGGTCGCACCTCTTCGTGATTAAAACCGTTTTGGAGCATCCAAATGCAATGTATCACATGTCCTATTATCAAGGAACAACTGTCAATCTTCTAGAATGTCCAATAACCGCTCACTCCGTCAAAATAACCGTTCAAAAGTCATTAAAAACTTGACAGTTTCTGTATCGAGTCTGGCGCGTAGGCGCCAACTTCTTGCGCCTAGGTGCCAGGCCATAATTTTTGATAATTCTTGTATTTTGCTCCATTTTTGCTCCATTTTGCTCCTTTTTCACCCTTTTTCATTTTTTGGACCTTTTTACATCACCTACATCCAAAAACACAAAAATACCTTTCATTAAAGCATAATATCCTTAAAAATTGAAAAAAATCAAGGTATAAAAATAGGTTTTTTTTTCATGGATCAAAATCCCCCAAACTTAAATGTTATATGTCCTCAAGTAACCCTTTTTACTATATAAAATGTATAACATTTGGAATAAAAGATAAGTATTTAAGATTCCTTATAATTTTTGATTTTATAGTCTTTAGTAAATTGTTAACCCAATTTCACTAACTAGGTTTAATTTTAAGAATTTAAAGAATATTCAACTACCAAATCATAAGATTTCAAATTTTTCATCCATTTTGAAAATAATAGAAGTTTATTATATTAAGATCTCATAAATTATTTACAAGAAAATGTTTTTTTTGAAAAACCTTTCCTAAATAAAGATTCATGCATAAAAATTAAGTAAAATATGTTACTAGTTTTCCTTCTATAAGATAATTCAAGTGAAGCCAATTTTTGATTAGGCGTTTCCTCAAGCTTCTCCTCTCTTCTCTTTTCTCTTTTTTTTTTAATATATAGAGAGGATTACTATATATGGATAGCCTGTTAATGATTTTGAACTTCACTATCCTTAACTTATATTTTCAAAACTTGTACATTTCCACTTAATTATTATAACATGAATAAAAATTCAAAAAGATTTTCAATCTTTTCTTTTTTCAAGTGATAATTTTTTATTACTTAATACTTCTAAAATTCCATTATTTCTACCGTGAATAGAAAAATTCCTTAATCTTATTCTTCTTTAAGTTAAATAATTCTATTCTTAAAATCAATCAAAGTTATTAAAATTTTGGTTAAGTTCACTAAATTGTTTATAATTTCAAAAATAAAAGTGATCTTAAATAGATTCTTCATTCCTTAAGTTATGTTAAAAAGTTTTTATTTTAAGAAAATATTAGCTCTTTAAGGACAAATAAAATTTAAATTTGAATGTATCTTCCCTTCCCCCAAACTTAAGTTTTGGTATACTACGAAAATTTGAAAGTATGAGAGAAAGAAAATCATAATTTTAAAAAGGAAATTTTTATAAGTATGTAAAAACGATCTTAAAAAGAAAAATTTACTTCTACTCATGCTTTTATGAATAATAAAGATAAAATTGAAGCAGGTATAAAAAGTGAGCAGGCTAATTTTTATGATTATACTAAATTTAAAACAAAATAAAAGCAGAAGCAAAATTACTAATTACTAAACAAGAAGATCTGAAACAAACATATCATAAATTAACTCTAATCTCAGTCTCAAACACAATATACTAAGAATATTCTAACAACAGAATCTTAACACTAATCAATCCACACAGGTACATAAACAAATCAACATACATCAAACATCAAACTAAACAAACAAAGCAAACAAAACAAACTAACAACAAACTAGCACAACATAGAGATCTATCAACTACTAGTCACTGGTTGTAGCCTCATCATCATCATCGTCACCAAAGGAAAACTCAACATCCTTAGGATCAACAAATGGTGTGAAACTAGGAAAAGTAGGGAAACTAACATCATGCTCACCCTTCAGAAATCTGACGAGGGCTTCATCATATTCAACATCATAGCTACTCTTCCTCTGGGTATAATCAGATAAATGATCAAGTTTCCTATCAATAGTATCAACCCTGCAGTGAGTTTGAAATAACTCCTGCTGCTGCTCTATAAACTGATCATGCATTGACTCCCAGAAACTCGATGGTGGCTCAGCAGAAGTAGAAGGTTGGGAAGTAGAAGGTCTACCTGGAGTGGGTGCAGAAGAAGAAGGAGCAGTCGATCTCTTCCCTCGAAGACGATCATATATGCTAATGCTCTCCTGACCAATCGGCTTAGTAGTCTTCAACCTTTCCTCTGAAATATCTGCAGTGACTCCATTGCTAATACATAATGAATAAATTAGAGATGGGAATCCCAGTCCAACAGAAGTGCTGGATCTCGCAGTAGAATCCACAGAATCATAAATAATATTACCGACATCAATAGGCTTCCTTTCCTGAATGCAGTAGTTTAAGATCGCTCGATCTCTAGTCACTTCACTCAGGTGGTTGGAATGTAACAATCTTGCAGAAATAAAATAGTGCCATGCTTTAGAAATACCATTTAACTTGGAGGATTTGAAGTTTACCCTTTTTCTGTTCCTGATCTTCCAAGATCCAGTATCGTCAGTCAAATAAGCAATGATCATATCCAAATCTCCCTCAGATGGAGATAATCCAGAATAGTGGCACTCTATAGTCGGTGGCAGGCCATAAAATACATTGATTCTTTCAGGAGTAAATCCTACTCCGACACCTCTGACAAAAACTTCATAATCTTCGGCATCCAGAAAATTCGCATAAAACTCTCGAACTATAGGGATAACAACAACAGCAAAGAAATAACAGAATCGTTGCCAGTTAAGCGCAACAATAGTGTTTTCAATCATCTCCCCCGGATGATAGAAACTTCATTCTGAAATGAACTTCCTCGACGTCGCAAATTCGTGGAATCGAAAATGCGCAGCCGCAGTAGAAAATTTGCTGCTATCGAAGTTGTCTCGTACCTTCCCGCGTTTAGATTTTGGAGCCATCTAAACGTGAAAGAAAACAAGAACAAATTTAGGAATAAAAAATTTAAACTCTTTTTAAGTTTAGAAAACTTAAAATAAGTTTAAAAATCCAAAGAAATCACTAAAAATCAAAATTTTTTTTCAAAATTTCGGTTCTTAGCAAAACCTAGGGAAATCTATGGTGAAAATCGAAAATAATGGTTTAAATTGTAGATCTGACCTTGAGACGTAGAACTCTAGTGGTTTCGTGCCCAAATCCTTGATGTTTTGACCTCAAAATGGATTCTAAAAGCTGATTTTTGTGAAAAATGGAGGAAAAAGAAGGCTTAGGCGTCGATAATGGCTTTTGGGGGTATTTAAGGAATTTTTCGGGTACAGACTTGCCTTTCACAAAAAATTATTTTTAAATTTACTTTTCCACCAAAATTCATAAATTCAAGTTCCAATTACTCACATTAGAGTAGGGCTTCAGTTTCTAACTTCCAAAACATTTTCCAAAAATTTTAAAAATTAAATATTAAATCCACCAATCAAACATAAAGTTTAAATCAAACTTCACTAAATTCCATTTATAATCTTCAGTATTGGCTCAATATATTCCAGATAAGTATCATACTTGATTCAAGTTCCTAATACACAATCAAACACAACAATTTCTAAGCAAAAACAACACACATTGAACATGAAAGTAAATACACAAATACAATCGATTCATTACATCGATATAATGACTCAACAAACCAGATAATAACGATCTCATTACCAGAATACTCTAATATTCACAAGGGAAATTGTGTATTCCGCTTGGAAAGAACACTAACGCTCTCGGGAAATTAGTAGCCGTCTTTTCGTCAATCCACTTGTTCTTCGCATACATTTCAACTTGAGCATCTTGATAAGCCGCAAAATGATCAAATTGAAGTTTCATCTGCCATTCTAGATGTTCAATCTGATGAAACATCTCATGAAGGCGATCTCCAATGCTTTTAAACTCCGCTTCAAACTTATCCAAGCGACTAGAAATTTTCTCTAAACTTACTGCGATGAAACCATTGAAGTAGGGTTGAGGATCCTTTGAGACCTTGTCCCTAGCCTCTTCTCCAAGATTTCTTCCTTCCATTTCTTCCAAAATTTCTCAAATCTCTCAAGAATGAAGTGTAATGGACGTAACTTTGATTGCTTGATGGTTAGGAATGAAGATGGGTTGATTTAAAGGTGAAAAGCGTGTGAAAAACTGAAAATTTTTGGTTTTTGCACGACTCAGTAACCGTGGTGCTTAGGCGCCGAATCTTGGCGCCTAGGCACCGGACCTATTGATACATAGTTTAACTCGGGTGTTTAGGCGCCGAATCTTGGCGCCTAGGCGCCGGAACTATGTTCAACTCTGTTTCGCCTAATCATCAAATTTCAAGGTTTCATTCTCCAAGATAGGTAAATTATACTGGTAAGAGTAATCTAGACTCAATAACACAAATTGTAAGCAATCATAATGAAGGTTAACTTGATCTCCTTTTTACTCATATTTAGAATAGAGTGATCCAATTTCTAAATCTTACATATTTCAAAATAATCTTCAGCTTAAGTCAACAAAGACTTATAAGCATCAAATTTTTCTAATGTAATATAATATTAGTCAAGATCGAGGCATAACCTTACATTAAAAACATAAAAACACTCGAAACAAAAGATAATTATGGGTTGCCTCCCACAAAGCGCTTAGTTTAACGTCGTCGACCGACTTAAGTAAATCTTTAATCGAGTTCGACTCAATTCATAAGCCTCTTTATAAATCATTTTAATATCTCCCAAATAAGGCTTCAATCTTAATCCATTTACTTTAAAAAAATTTCCTGTTTTGGGGTCTTTAATATCCACAACTCCATAATGGTATACTTTCTCAATTATATAGGGTCCAATCCATTTAGATCTTAATTTTCCAGGAAAAAGTTTTAAACGAGAATTAAACAGTAATACTTCTTGTCCATGCTCAAAAATTTTTCCTGAAATTTTCTTATCATGTAACATCTTCATTTTCTCTTTATAAATCCTTGCATTTTCATATGATTCATTTCTTATCTCTTCCATCTCATTCAATTGCAATAATCACTTTTCTTCTGCTTCATTCAAATTAAAATTAAACTCCTTTATCGCCCAATAAGCTTTATGTTCAAGTTCAACAGGTAAGTGACAATGTTTACCATAAATTAACCGGTAAGGTGACATTCCGATTGGTGTCTTATAAGTCGTTCTATAAGCCCATAATGCGAATCAAGTCTATCAACCCAATCAGTTCTTTTAGGATTAACAGTCTTCTCTAAAATTCTTTTAATTTCTCTGTTTGATACTTCGGTCATTCCACTTGTTTGTGGGTGTTAAGCAGTTGCAATTCTATGTTTGATTCCAAATTTTTATAGTAATGATTGAATTCTTACATTCTTGAAATGACTTCCACCAACTGTGATAATTACCTTAGGCATTCCAAATCTTGAAAATATCATTTTCTTTAAGAACTTAGAAACACTTTTGGAATCACGAGTTTGGTAAAGCAACATGCCTTCAATCCACTTCTGAAACATAATCAACTGCTAATAAAATATAAGTTTTTCCGGATGATGGAACAAATGGTCCCATAAAGTCTAAACCCCATATATCAAAAATTTCAACTTCCAATATATAGTTTAAAGGCATTTCATCCTTCCTAGATATATTTCCCATCCTTTGACATCGATCACATGTTTTCACATAATGTCTCACATCTTTAAATAAGGTAGGCCAATAAAATCCAGAATTTAAATTTTTAAATGCAGTTTTATCTATGCCAAAGTGTCCTCCAAATTCAGAATCATGAAATTTTTGAATAATAACAAAAGTTTCCTCATAAGGTACACATCTTCGAATTATAGAATCTCTTCCAAATTTAAATAAATGAGGATCTTCCCAAATATAAGATTTAGCATCATATTTAAATTTCTTAATAAATTTGTTATCCAATTCATAAGGTAAAATATTGCTAACTAAATAGTTAACAATATCAGCATACCAAGGTGTTTTGCATCCTTGAATAACATATAAAGATTAATCAGGAAATTTCTCATTTATATTTTCTTCTGAAATAATATCATTTTTAATTCTAGACAAATGATCAACAATTTGGTTTTCAGTTCCTTTTCTATCTACTATTTGAAAATCAAATTCTTGTAGAAGTAAAACCCATCTTATCAGTCTAGGTTTAGAATCCTTCTTAGATATTAGATATTTAATATCAGAATGATCAGTATGAACTATGAATTTAGTACCAAGAAGATAAGGTCTAAATTTATCAAAGGCATATACTATAGCTAGAAGCTCCTTCTCAGTGGTAGTGTAATTTCTTTGTGTTTCAGTGAGAGTTTTACTAGCATAATATACAACTTTGAAAACCTTCTCATATTTTTGTCCTAATACAGCTCCAATTGTAAAATCACTTGCATCACACATTAATTCAAAAGATTTATTCCAATTAGGTGCAACAATGATAGGTGCAGTTATTAGTTTTTCTTATAGAATATTAAAAGCATTAATACATTCTTTGTTAAATTCAAATTTCGCATCTTTTTCCAATAAATGACAAAGAGGTTTAGCAATTTTAGAAAAATCCTTTATGTATCTTCTATAAAATCTAGCATGACCTAGAAAACTTCTCACATCAGTAACAATAGCAGGTGGTTGCAATTTAGCAATAATTTTCATTTTCGCTTGATCTACTTCCATCCCTTTTTGTGAAACTTTGTGACCAAGTACAATGCCTTCTGTGACCATGAATTGACATTTTTCCCAGTTAAGAACTAAGTTTGTTTCTTCACATCTTTTCAGAACTTTGGAAATGTTTTCCAAACAAGATTCAAAAGAAGTTCCAAAAGCTCGAAAAATCGTCCATGAATATTTCAATTCCTTTGTCAATCAAATCACAAAATATTGACATCATACATCTTTGAAAAGTTGCGGGTGCATTACATAAACCAAAAGGCATTCTTCTAAAAGCAAAGGTTCCATAAGGACTTGTAAATGTTGTTTTCTCTTGGTCCTCGGGAGCAATAAGTAATTGATGATAACCAAAATATCCATCCGGAAAACGAAATATGGGTGTCCGAGCTAGTTTATCGAGCATTTGATCCAAGAAAGGTAAAGGAAAATGATCCTTTCTAGTGGCATCATTTAATTTCCTATAATCAATACAAATTCACCATCCAGTAACTTGTCTTGTAGGAATTAGTTCATTTTTATCATTGACAATGACAGTTACACCTTCTTTCTTCGAAACACAATGAATAGGACTTACCCATTGACTATCCGAAATAGGATAAATAATATCAGCATCTAACCACTTAACAATTTCTTTTTTAACAACCTCTTTCATTATAGGATTTAATCTTCTTTGCGGTTCAATAGTAGGTTTAAAATTTTCTTCCATTAAAATTCTATGCATAAAAATGGAAGGGCTTATTCCTCTTATACAGCAATAGTCTAACCAAAAGCTTTCTTATAATTCTTTAACACACCTAGTAATTTTTCTTCTTGATCTTTACTCAGTTCAGAAGAAATAATAACAGGTAAAGTTAACGAATTTCCAAGAAACGCATATTTTAAATGTGAAGGTAACATTTTTAATTCTAGTTCAGGGGCTTTTTTAATTGATGGTAAAAGTATATCATTTTGAGTTATGTCTAAAGTTTCCCAGTTATCTTTAATAAAATGAGTCTCTTCTTCTTTTACTTCTTCATTTTCATCAGTTAAAAATTCAAATTTTTCTTCAGAAATGACTTTACATTTTTCTTGATAATGTTTCTCAATTAAATAATCAATTATATCCATTCGATAACATTTCTCTTTATCAGGGTACTTCATTGATTTAAGAACATTGAATTTAATCTCTTGATCATTAACTCTCATGGTTAATTCTCCCTTTTGCACATCAATCATAGCTCGTCCGGTAGCTAGAAAAGGTCTCCCTAAAATAATAGGTATCTCTTTATCTTCTTCCATATCAAGTACGATGAAATCTACAGGGAAGATAAATTTATCCACTTTAACAAGGACATCCTCTATAACTCCTTTAGGATAAGTGATAGATCTATCAGTTAACTGAAGGGTTACGGTGGTGGGAGTAATCTCTCATAAATTCAATCTTCGAAAAATAGAAAATGGCATGAGATTAATACTTGCTCCTAAATCACATAAAGCTTTTCCACAAAATTTTTCTCCAATAGCACAGTGTATAGTGAAACTTCCAGGATCCTTAAGCTTTTCGGGTAATTTCTTTTGAATTATTGCACTCGCATTCTTCACTTAATGCAACGAGTTTCAAAAGCTTCAAATTTTTGTTTCTTGCTTAAAATATCCTTCATAAATTTTGCATAAGTTGGCATTTGTTCCAAAGCTTCAGCAAAAGGTATGTTAATAGTAAGTTTCTTAAAAATTTCAAAGAACTTAGAAAATTGATGATCAAGTTTCCACTGTTTAAGTCTTTGAGGAAAAGGTGGTGGTGGTTTTTCAACTTCTACATTAATAGGTATAACAGTCTGATCTTGACTAGGAGAGAGAGTTTCTTTATGTTTTTTGATCTCTTCAACCTCAATCTCTTTTTCAATTTCATTCTACATTCTTTCTTTTAATTCTTTTCCACTTTTAATTTGCACAGCCTTAACATGTTCATGTTCTTTTCCAGTTTTTTTGAATTAATTTCAACATTACTAGGAAGTGTTCCTACAGGTCTGTTATTAATTAAAGTAGCAATTTGCCCCATTTGATTTTCGATATTATGAATAGCAATATTTTGATTTTGTAATTGATTATTCATTTGTAAAATTAATTCTTCTATTGATAACTTTTTTTGTTGATTATTAAATCAAGGAGGTTTATAATTTGGATTAACTTGATTATTCCAATTTTCAGTAGGATGAGATTGATTATTACCCCATTGTTGTTGTGAATTATTCCGGTTAAAATTAGGATGATTTTTCCACCCAGGATTATAATAATTTGAATAAGGATTATTTTTACTTGCAATAGCTTGTAAAGTTTCAATAGTTTGAGAATCTTCAATATTAGCAGAGTTATTATGTGAAATATTAATTGCAAAATTACCTACTTTTTAGACATTCGTGCTACTTGTGAAGCTAGGATAGAAAAGGCTTCATTATCGTGAATACTTGCCATCTTTTTAGGATTAATCCTTTCGGAAGGCCATTGAAAATTTTTATTAGCCATTTCGTTAATTAAAGTGCAAGCTTCTTCAAATGATTTAGAAATTAAAGAACCTCCAGCAGCAGCATCAATAATTGATTTTAAAGATCTAATTAATCCATTGTAAAATGTTTGAATAATTAACCAATCAGGTAAAGCATGATGAGGACATTTTCTTAATAGTTCTTTAAATCTTTCCCAAGTTTCATATATTGTCTCCTCGTCAAATTGACTAAACGAAGTAATATCATTTCTTAATTTAGCAGTTTTAGAAGGAGGAAATTATTTAGCAAGGAATTTTTGTGCCATTTCAAGTCTCATGTTTTAATAGAACCCAGTTGTTAATGAGTTTAACCACATCTTTGCTTTATCTCTTAAGGAAAAAGGAAAGAGTCTAAGTCTAATAGCATCATCAGAAACGTTGTTATATTTAAAGGTAGCACAAAGTTCTAAAAAACTAATAAGGTGTAAATTTGGATCCTCATTTGGTGTTCCACCAAATTGATTGTTTTGCACCATTTGAATAATAGACAATTTAAGTTCAAAAGAATTAGCATCTGCAGTGGGTATTTGAATACTACTATGAAGTTCATCAACTGTAGGGTTAACATAATCCCTTAATGGTTTATAAACATTTTGATCATTAAGTTCAATTGGATTTTGTAAAGTAGCAATTTCTTGAAATTTTTGAATTTTTTTTCCCTTTTTAATTTTTCTAATTGTTCTTTCTAGTTCAAAATCTAAAGGTATTAATCCTTCAGAACCAAAACTACGCATAAAAAAAATAAAGCAAGGAATAAAAATTTTATTTTATTTTATTTTTATATTATTATATTTTTTTATGTTTTTGGAAATATAATAGTTAAAAATCTATAAATTGTACCTCTTATCCCCGGCATCGGCGCCAAAAACTTGACCCGATTTTTGTATTTCCAAATACAAGAATTTGTTAGCACTGCTAGAAAATTTAATTTCTGGCAAAGGCGCGAAACACTTGACTCGGAATAACTTGCTATATAGTATGTGTACCAAATTTTAATTTACGGCAATAAGCATTAAATAAAACTTGATTGCTACCGAATGCTAGACCGTTAGTGATTAATACTTTTTAAATATATGTTTATATAAGCAAAATATAATTTTAAAGGAAAATATTTTATATACTTTTTGGGTACTACGCAAGTATACATATCGTTTCAAGTAATAAAGGGCTTTGAAACAAAGACCTCAGATATCGATCCCACGGGGAAAAAGGGTAATAAATTTTTAAATATTGTATTTCAAAATCTTTTTGTATTTTAATCTAACTATAAATTACTTTTAATTTACTAGATGCAGATAAAGAAAACAATAATAAGAAAATGATTTTGTGAAAACAATATAAAACAAACAACTTTCTTCCTTTCAATTAATCTAAGATTTTTAAGATAATTTAATATTCGTTGGAGAATCTATTTTATGGTACTGTGCAAAATAGAAGCATTCCTATTCTTTACCCTTTCGATCCAGTGCGCAAAGAACATCAGCTAATCTACAAATCGAGTCCGGATGTATTGTTAGTAGAATGAGTTAATCTTGGCTCACACTACTAGATGTCCAAGGCTGGCTATGGTCGGCCCTACTAGTGACCCTTTCCTTTTCTATAAATCAAATTATAAGAATTTAGTCTGTCACTCTAAAAACTTATCAATTCTACGCCCTTTAAATCTTATCTTCCTATTTATTTGCACTTCACCTTGAATAGCCCATGCATGGCCTTCGACTACCCAAGGATTCATGTGACATCTACAAGTTAAAAGTTCTTCTCCTTCTAAGTCTCAAAACTCTTCAACAGGTTTTAACAATTTAAATGGCCAATTTAAAAAGTAAAGTAAGATAGGGTATTAATATCATCACAATGTTTTAAAAATATTTTGATTTTCAATTCTCCATCGAATTTTATATTATCTTATTTATCTTTTCATAATTGAAGGAAGATAGTACACTAACTACTCAAAACACATTGAATATAAACAACAAAACATAATAAATAAACATTGAATAAAAATAAAATACTTATCTCAAATATTCCTTCTACAGATCTTCTGATTCCTACTGAGTCCACAGTGTAATGAACTCCAGATGCAACAATTTGAAAATAAACTCACTAAACTAAATAAAATTGGCCCTAAATTTCTCTCTCTATTTCTCTCTCTAAGGATTAGAGATCCTAAAGTGGCTAAGAGATAGGGGATACAATGGGGGCACATTTTTTCTAAAGGAGTGGACTCCTATTTATAGGCTTCAAGGGTTGCCTTGAGGCACCTCTTCAAAACATGTCCAAATTCAATGAATCTTCTAGAATGTTTGTCTAGCGCCTAGGCGCAGGAATCTGGCCCCTAGCCGCCGGAATCTGGCCCCTAGGCGCCGGACACTCGCGTCCAGTTCTTCGCACTTCTTCACTTTGGCTCGCCCCTCTTCGTGATTAAAACCATTTTGGAGCATCCAAATGCAATGTAAATTTGCAAATCTCCAAAGTAAATTTTAAGGGCATTTCAAATCTCCAAACCTCCAATTCATTTTTAGACGCATTAAAAATTTCAAATCTCCAAAGTAAAATTTAAGGGCATTTCATCTCACTTGGAAATATTGCCTATTAGCTGACATATATCACAAGTATTTATATATAAATTCATATCTATAAATAGTGCAGGCTAATAAAATCCATATTGCAAAATCTTAAAAACAGTTCTTTGAACTCCAAAATTTACCCCAAATTTTGAATCATGACAGTTCTTAATAATTTCTAGGGTTTCTTTTCATGGTACAGATCTTCTAATTACCTGATCCTTACATTTCCTATAAAGATATGGGTCATCCCAAAGTAATTTTTTGTGTCGTGTATAAATTTCTTTCATTGATGGTATGTCATGCCATAGGCATAATATTATTAAATATAAAACTTACTATGTTGGCATACCACTTAATATGCCTCTCAGTAATATCAAACATTTACTCGTCAGGAAAATTCTCATTAATTTCACATTCATTTGTATATGAATCTGCAAGATTTTTTCTTGATTAACGGTCTGCTATTTGATCGTCACAATAATTCCTATCTACTACTTCAATATCAAATTGTTGCATCAAAAGGACCCATCTAATCATTCATGTTTTAACATCCATTAGATACCTAGTAGCAGATTGGTGAGCGTGAATGATACATTTTGTTCCTCTCAAATATGGCCTAAATTTAGCAAAAGCATATACTACGACCAATATCTCCTTCTTAATAGTATTGTAATTAATCTGATCTTCATTTAGGGTTTTACTGGCATAGTATATAACCTTAAGTAAACATTCTTTAAGTGTGTGGGAAACACCTTCATCTCAAGTTCAAAGAATTCCTTAATAAAAGGAATAAGAGGATTATTAGTATTTTTCATATCTAAAATCTCAAACCTCTTATGAAAAAAAAATTGAATCTTTAATAATGAATAGGTCTGATTCATCCTAAACTTCAATGTATTCCTCATCATACAAATCTGACTTTATTGATTTAACTTCATAACTTCCTTGGAAATGGTTGCTACATAAACAGTTAGTTAAATCCATTTGAGAACATGCATCTTCATTTCCTTTAGAAGGATATTTCATTGATTTCAAGACATTAAATATATCTTCTTGATCATTTACTCTCATAGTTAATTCACTATTTTGAATATATATCATAACTCATCCAATGACTAGTAAAGGTACACCTAAAATAATTGTAATTTCTTTATCTTCCTCCATATCTAACACAATGAAATCCGTAGGGAAGATAAATTTATCCATCTTGACTAAGACATCTTTAATAACCCCTTCTGGATGAGTGTTGAATGATCAGCTAATTGAAGGGTTACAATAGTAGAAGATACTTCGTCTATTGCTAATCTTCTAAATATAGCAATGGTATAAGGTTTATACTTGCTCCAAGATCACATAAAGCTTTGCCAAAAAAATATTTCCTATTACACTGTTGACCTCAATTTTGGTGAGGTCTTTTGCTTCTCTCTTTAGTACTTAGGATCTAGCCTTAGGCTTTTCCTTTGACTAATCTTAGAGGACTAGAAAAAGAACCCACCACGTAGAAATTCAAACTACTTCTTAACTCCCTGCAAACCCCACAAACTTGATTGTAGACCCCTAATCACCTAGAGGGTAGAAATCAAATGTGGAGGTTTAAAGGATGAGTTGCCTATAAGACTTTTCGCCTCGGGGAATACCCCGGATGGCCCGATCCGGTGAGGGTCGACTCGCACATACACTACACTCTCACACACATTCCAAGTCCTAAAACCACACTCTCACCCAACTTGACTTCCTGACTTATGTAGGTAATTCACTTGGATGGTCCTTAACCCCTAAGCCCCTGGCTAAGAGGGTTAGGAACAACATAGTGAATGCCTCAAATGAGTCCTCTCATGGCTCATATGGGCTTAATATGGCTTCATGGCTCAACCAGAATGAATCCATTTCACTCACACTTGATCAATCTTCCTTTTTTCAAAATTTCAATTTTTGACCCCCAGGGCCCCGGACCCACCAAACCTACCAATTACCCTTGAAATGACCTAAAATTTGCAAAAATTACCTAATTTACCCAAGATCCCTCAAAATCAATCCTAAACACTTATCACCACTCAAATTGACCATCTTTGGCCAAAAATACCAAAATTTCCAAAAATACCCCTATACCCCCCCAAAATTACCAAAATACCCTTTTACCCCAAAAATCCAAAAATTCTAAAAATTCCCAGAAAATTCTAGAAAATCCCAAATATTCCTAAATTCATTTTGTTCAACTACACCATGGGCTAATTTTGCCAATTTACCCCACTTTTACCAAAACCCCCAATTTGACCTATTTTTTAACCCAAGTGAACCCAATGTCAAACCAAACCACCCCAATTGACCTCAATTTTGGTCCAATTCAATTCTAAACTTCAAATAAATATTCCCAATATCAATTTAGACCAAATCTAACTCCAAGTTGATTGAAATTTGGGCCCAATTTCAATTTGAAGCCTAAAGGCCTAATTTTGGCCCATGACCTAAACCTAGCCCAAACCAACTCAATTCAACTCCAATTGGCCCCAAACCTTTTCTAAAACCTTCCTAACATCCCCATAAACAAAACAATAACTTGATTTGCCCCGAATTTGAGCCTAAACTCCACCCAAACCTAACCCAAAACTAAAATCCCTTAAATTGACCTAAGCCCAAACCTAACCTAAATGGGCCCAAATCCCAAAATTAGAGCCCAACCAAAGTTGAAAACACTTTGTAACACTCCCATAAACATTTTTCAACATTAATTTTACACTAAATTCAACCTTAACCCAACCTTAGCCCAAGTTAGCCCAATTTGGCCCACCTTGGCCCCTTTACCAAAAAAGCCCAAATTCAACCCAATTCTACTCCAAATCACACCAAATCTCTTCTAAAATCTTCATGACACATCCCTAAACCAATTGCAACATTTATTTGGCACAATCCTTTAAAAAATTTTCATCCTAAATTTACTTTAAATCCAAAGGCCCACCCATTTAAGCCTTTTAAAAAGCCCATCCAAAATAATTTCAAAAGCCCAAGTTTTCAATCCAAAGCCCACATGACACTTTCATCTCATCATCCATTTAATTAAATCACTCCCTATGTTTCAAATTCATCATTGAATTTTTCTAAACTAAGCCATGTGCCAAATTACCCCTAAATACCAAAAATCCTTAAAATCCATTTTCATGAAACTAACCCAAGCCATCCCTAAGCCAAATGGAGCCATTGAACCATGCACAAGCCACATGCAAGCCTTGGGAGCCCCTTTACACATCACCATGCCATTAATTGCAAAAGGAGGAGCCTCTTTTAAACCCCCTTTAAAAGGTTTTAACCCTTTTAATGATACACCCTAACCCATGATTAATCTATATATTCATGGATGGGGACTTCACCACCTTCTCTTGGTCGAACCCACCGATTTCCCTCAGCCCCAAAATCAGGCCTCGGGGAGGTGCACCAAGCCTAAAGCATGCATTTGACCAAACCAAGCCCAAAATGAGCCCTTCCCCCTTCCACTTTGATTCAACTCCTTTACACTTGGCATTTGCCAATTGAACTCACAAACCTCAAGCACTGACCTCCCTGATGACAACAGCCCTGGCCGGCCAGCCACCAGGTCACTGGAAAACACCACACCCATGAGCACTTATTTGACTCAAATTTCAAATTCTTCCTTGCTGAGGTGTCCCAACCTAAATGGCCACCATGGCTATTCTTCCCTTGCCCTGAGCAGTTGTTCCAAGCCTCCAATTGCCCCTGGGAAGCCCTTCAGCCACCTCTATTTAAACCCACTCACCTCTCGGCCAAACAAGGTGATGAACCAGAACTTAAGGATACTCTACCAAAATTGCTCCAGGACCTTCTCCTAATCCAGAGCAGTTGATCCCCAGTGTTCCTTTGCCCTAAACCCCATTAACAGAGCTCAATTTCTGAGTTGAAAATCCACCCAAAAATCAGGACATCTCTGGAACCTCCACCAAATCCAAATTAAACTCACCCACACTCGCACAGGACCAAGAGAAGGAGTTCCCCAAAGGAAAGCCCCTCTCCAGTGCCACCTGGCTTGCTCCAGCCTCTAAGCTTTGAAATCGGGTCCGGTCACTTTCATACTTAGACAATTCCCGCAGCCGCAGACTTCATCCGGAGCTTCCTTGGGTTCAATCGAAGGTGCCACAACTCTCTGATTGAAGCTTCACTTCTCAGAGCAAAGGTATTGATCTCTTCTCCCTCCCGAGCTTCCAGCAATTCTCCATTTTGTTTAAGTTAATTTCATAGCTTAAAAACCGTATGGATGTGTTCTTCTCTTCAAGACGAATCCATAGAGTATAAGAACTCGAAAATCCATTGAGAATCGAGAGAGATATTAGGGTTTGAGTGTGGACGGTCACAGGTGCACACCACTCGTAGACGATGACCAGGAGCCGTTGGATCGTGCGTGTATCGAGCGGACGGTTCAGATTGCACCGGACCAGGGAATGTTATGTGAACCGCGGGCCCCTGGAGCGCTGAGTCAGATGGCAGCAGCGAATCATGGAGCGACGCGTGGGCTTTCGATCCGGACAAGGATGACGCGGCGCCGAGTCGGATAAGTAGAAAATTAGGATTTTTTGGATTTATTTAAATACCAGAACTTCAAAAATTCATATCTTTGCATAGAAAAATCACAAAAATAAAATAAAAATACCCTCTTGCTCAGTGAACAAAGGAGAATAATGTGGAAAAGAAATCAAGTTAATTGGATGAGTATTTTATTTTTAATAATTTATTTACTGTTTCCAATGTTTTGATTCTCCATTTGCATAAGCAATTTACCATGGTATGAGACCATAGGGCATTTGAAGCCTCTGATCTTGGGAACATTCCTTGAATTTTTCAAGGTCAGAGGCCATCTCTATGAAAAGTTATTGATTTTTCAAGTTCATGTCACTATTTTAGGTATTTTAATTCCAATAATTAGCATGTTGTAAAATAAATTCTAAGAAAATTTGGTGATGTTTCTTAGGACCAAAGGACCCTATGAAAAATATGTTTTGAGTTAATTCATTCATAATAACCTTAATTGGCCTAAACTCCCAAAATTGAATTTGAATTAATTAGGGTTAACCACACACCAAATTGACTTGAAAACAATTCTTCATTGCTCTATAGGGTCAGAGGAACCTTACATAAAATTTTTGAAATCAATTGGACTTGATTAACCCCACCAAAAAGATTGATTAAGCCTCATAAGCAAAATTGAACTTTAAAAATTCATAACTCCAAAAATACTTTTCAAAAATTCACAAAAATGGTTTTGGAGCTTCTCCGATATCGGGGAGTTCGGAAAAATTAAAATTGGAATTTTCTAAAAAAGTTGATTTTTCACAATATTTTAATATTTTAATAATTAAAAAATAATAAAAAACACAAAAATGTTAAAAATCATAAAAATGTCACATTTTAACTCATAATCACTTAGGAACAAACCAAATATTTTTCCTAAGTCCCTAGGATAAGATATTTAATTTTAAAGGCTTAATGTAATTTTTAATATTAAAAAATGAATTTTCAACCTTTTTCACTAAAATAATTCTAATAAATCAAAGAAAAATTAGAAAATTATAAAATTTATTTCTTTGGACTTCTTGAGGTCAGTGAAATTTAAGAAAAATATAAAATCTATTTTTCAATTTTTATTTTATTTTAAAATTAATTAATACTCTAAAATTCAAAATAATTATAATAAATAAAATATAATTCAAAAAATTACAAAAATTGGTCCAAGTGGTTCTCCAGTCATTAAAAACATCCCATAATTTTCTTAAGGACAGAAACTTTACCTTGGTCATGTTGTTAAATTTTCTTTGAAAACCCCTATTTTCTACTAAAAATAATTATATAAATAAATTAAATTCAGAAAAATCACATTTTCTCCTCTAATTTCTTAATTGACATATGAATGAGGTAACATAAAAATTTTAAATTCATTTGAGCTCAATTTAGTGAGTTATGAAACAAATAAGCCTAAAAGGGCATAAAGGTAATTAAGAATTTTAACCCTTAATTAAAACTTTAGGTTTAATCAAAATGGAGGGTAAAATATTTGATTTTAACTTTCTCTTGGATGATTGAAACTTAGGGAATTAAAAGGGTAGAAACCCATTAAACACTTTGAAAATATCAAAATGAAACTCTAATTAATTAAACAATTTAAATTTTGTAAAGAATATATTTAAAATTTGGATTATTAAAATAGGGATATTATTAAGAAGATATTTATTCTTTAATTTAAAAATCCCTAAATAAGTCACTTCAATAATATTTAGTTCTTAATTAAAAATTAAAATAATAATCCAAAATAAATAAATTAAAAATTAAAAGAAGATAACCCTTAAATGAATTAAAGCTTAAAATGTTAAATGGTCGAGTAATAAAAATCAAATTTAAAATCTTAGAGTTAAATTAAATTAAATTAAATTAAGTCAAGTCAAAGTTTAAATTAAATTAAATTAACACCTTAACAATTAAATTAAATTAAATTTAAAATATTGAAACTAAAATTAAATTAAATTAAAAATTAAAACTAAAATTAAATTAAATTAAATTAAAATTAAATTAAAATTAAATTAGAATAAAATAAAATAAAATAAAATAAAATAAAATTAAATTAAAATTAAATTAAATTAAATTAAATTAAAATCACTTAACAACAAACCTAAATGAAATCATTAAGAGTTAAATCAAAACATATCAATAATTTCAACACCTCTTTCTATCTAAGTAAATTTAAAATATAAAAATCAATCTGACATACTAAGATAATTGAAAGTGTAAAGATTTAAAGTAAATCTAAAATAATTTGAACACTATTCTAAACTTAAAATTATTAATTAAAACCTCATAATTAAATTAAATCACCTTGAATCATTAACTCAAACTTTTAATTAAGGATGATTAAAATTCTCAATAGACCAACTTGCCCTTAAAGGCTTTAATTATTATAACTCTTAAATAGAGTATTAAGTGAGATGTCACTTCATTCATCGTGTAATCAAATACCCAAGTTCACTGAGCAAGAGACAAAGTTTAACTAAACTCCTGGATGATTAATTCACATGTGCAACTAAAATTACTTGGACTCAAAATAATCCCAGAAGTATTGAAAAGATATTTAGGACTCGTCCTAAGTACTTCCTCAATATGACGGGATGTTTTAGAAGAACAATTGAATTTAATTGTTCTTTGATGAAGAAAATCATCCTTAAACCAAACCAACAACCTAGACGTCATAGGAAATGACTAGCAATAGGATTAGGATTCTGGTAGACAACCAAAACCCTTTCCCTTAACTTTACCTAGGTATTTCTCGCAAAAATATGTTTAAATGCTCTAACATGTGTTTTAAGTGCAGCTTCGGATGACGGGAAGACCCTCCAGGTACGCTTTTATTTTATTGCAATTTACTTTATTACAATTTACTTACATGCACTGTACTTTACTTTTCTTGCATGATAAATAAGATCGTTGCATGAAAACCAAAACCTTTAGGATAGTCCTTGAACTGAAACCAAAACTAAATTAAAAGTCATTGCAAGATAAAATTCACCGCCACAACATTCCAAAATATAAAACAACTCCAAATTTAATCACAAACAGAACAACAAAACTATAACTATAACTAAATTAAAACGTCTCGTCGAATGATCGGAATACCTCAGATGATGTAACCCACGTGTTGCTAACGGGATTTCCCACTGGTCTAAATGAAAGTGTGGAACTCATTCAGTTGAGTTTAGCAAATTCATCCGGACTAAGTGAATTCGATGAAAATAACGGTGCCGGGATGACGGAACCGCGGGATGTTAATCGGTTCTGTTTAAACAACTTTAAGATTTGTTTTAATTAAAATATTAAAAACACTTGGATTTTAAGATTTTCTCTAAACCAAAGACACTTCTCTCATCTCCTGATTTTCACCTTCTAAAACTAAACCTCTGCAACAACAAGGAGCTTGGAGCATGGTGGGCAGCACGGCCATCGTCATCAGCAAAACTCAGGTCTAATTCAGCAAAACTTTCTTAGAATTAAAATAACCAAACCATAGGAGTTCGAGGTAGTTTGCCTAGTGCAACATAAATCCTAAACTTTTCGTTAGGCATTTGCATAATCATGTTATGCAATTTAAGCCCTAACCTGTCTTAGGACTCCGAGGTAGTCATTCGGTACGACATAAACCCTCACATCTTCGAGGCTATTTGTATGATTATGTCATACTAATATAAGTCCTAATTAATTAAAATTGGCAGGATTTCAATATTAAATAAATTCTCAAATTGAAACCAAACCATAGGATAGTTTGGGAAGTTGCTAAGATTCTTCTTGGATCCTCAGCTTCTCCTACTTCTCTTCCTTTGGACTCTCGAAATTAACTCGTTCCGCATTTGATCAATTCCCAATTGAAATTTCCAAAATCCAATTGTTTGAAAACTTTAAACTTTGAAATACTTGAGAGCAAAACCACTGATCATTATCGAGAGTTTTCTTAAATGATTCCCGTCATTTAAGATGTAATTAACTATAGGGGCTTGCCCTTATAGGGAACTTTAAGAACCCAGGTAATATAAACCCTGCTTAATTTCTTTATATTAAGCAGGGGAACTTGTCTGCTTATAAAGTTGGTTCGCAGACCAAACGGATGTCACAGATCTTCTAGTTTATTTAACCGAGCCCCATCATCAAGCAGTGTGTCTATTCTTCGGGATAGATACACGGTTTGTGGTGTGGTGCTCGTTTATATAAACTATTTGGGATGTGAGATCGGTTTAATTTCATATCTTAAAATTTTCAAACTTAAAATTATTTTTAAAATTAAATGCTACTTTCCAAACTATATATATTTAAATTAAATTTAAAATTTAAAATTCGCCGACAATTTCTGTAGGCGGCCCCTTTTCAAAACACACAAACTTAAAAATATGCCGACATGCACAAGGAATAGTAAAGCTCCCAGGAGCCTTATTTTTATGAGGAAGCTATTTCTGAATGATAGCGTTGAACTCTTCACTAAGTGCAACTATCTCATAATCCCTAAACTTCCTCTTCTTATTAAAAATAACTTTCATGAACTATACATAACTGGATTTGCTCCAGAGCCTCAGCAATAAGAATATTAATTGTTAGCTTCTTAAATACTTCTAAAAACTTCAAAAATTGCTGATCCAACTTCTATTGTTTGAGTTTTTGAGGAAATGGAGGTGGTAGTTTTTTGAAATTAACCTTAGTTGGAGAGGCTAGTTTTTCTAAGTCTTTGGAATTATTTTCAAATGATTTTTTTTTGGTTCCATAGTCTCCTTTTCAATCCCAACTTCTTTTCAAACTACATCCTCCAACTCTCTTCTACTACTTAATTGGATAGTTTTTTGAAATTAACCTTAATTGGAGAGGCTAGTGTTATTAGGAAGAGTTTCTTGGGATCGAATACTAAAGGAGTTAGTAATTTTTCCCAATTGGTTTTCTCTGTTCCTAATAGCTGCAACTTGACTTTGCAGTTAAGACCTTAAGGATAAAAAGCTCTATAGTTGGTACTACCATGTTATTCTAATTTCTTAAAGGATTAGCCTGATTATTTTCCCCATTATAGGCTTCCCTACTAGAATTGTCATTCCAGTTAAAGTTAGGATGGTTTTTCCAACCAGGGGTACAAAAATTTGAATATGGTTTGTTAGATTTGTTGTTAATTGCATTTAAGTATCAAATGATGAATAGTAGCATCAACTATTTGTCCAAATAAAATATCCTTAATTATTGGAGGAACTTAAGGTTGGCTCATTCTAAATTGATCTAACTTCCTTGATATTGTTGCTATCTGAGAAGTTAGAATTAACAGCACATCTATACCATGCACACTAGCTACATTCATAGGTTTTACTCTATTAGAGAGCCATTAGAAATTTTTAGTGGTAATTTCCTCAATCAGAGAATAAGTCACATCAAATGGATTAGATATAAGTGAACCACCAGCAAAAGCATCAATAATAGATCTATGGGATCCTACTAAACTATCATAAAAAAGTCTGAATAATTAACCAAACAGGAAAAACATGATGTGGGAACTTCCTAAGAAGTTATTTAAATTGTTAGCATGCCTCATATATCGACTCACCTTCTAACTGGGAAAATCAAGTAGTATCATTTCTAAGTTCAACAGTTTTTGAAGTTGAGAAATACTTAGCAAGCAATTTTTGGGCTCAATCACCCCAAGTCCTAATTGATCCAGTTCTAATGAGTTCAACCACATTTTAGCCTTATCCCTTATAGAAAAGGGAAAAAGCCTAATCCTAATCGCATCGATTGACACGCCATTATAATGTAATGTAGTGCAAAGTTCTAGAAAACTTGCTAAGTATAAATTTGGATCCTTAGATTAGATTCCCCAAAATTGGTTGTTCTGCACCATTTGAATAATAGTAGGCTTCAATTCAAATGTGTTAACTTCTACCACAAAAGTTTAAGTACTTAAGTGAATTTCATCTGCCATCGGATTAGCGTAATCTCTTAATGGTCTGTGTGCATTATGATGTTCATTAATTGCTATTTGGTTATATAAATTGTTTTGTTGAATGTTCTTCATTTCTTCTACAATTTATTAAAAAAAATTTCCTATTTTCTAATCTTTTTAATCATTATCTCTATTTTTGAATCGAATGGTACAAGCTCAAAGGTCCGACACTTTGCATCCACTAACTAAACACTCAAATAATAAGTTTCATAAAGACACACTAAACAAACACAATAATAATATTTAAAATTTTCTTTATTTTTCAAACTAACAAACACTTACTTAATATGGATACACCACAATTTTCCAAATCTAAGTCTAATTATTTTAACTAAGATTCTTTTAAGTTAACTACACTGTAGCTCCCCGACAACAACGCTAAAAACTTGAAAACTTTCCTGCTTCAGGTGCGGTTACACACTGGGATTTCATGTAAGTTTACGTGACATATCGATAATATCAGGTTTTTTAAGTCTGGACTATCGATCTCACAGGGAGTGCAAGCTTAATGTCTTAAGGAAAAGTTCTTGTTTACTAAAACTGGTTTTTGGCTTGGAATTTAGATTATGTTGATGATCTACAGACTAATACTATAGAATTGCAATAAATTGTAAATGATAAATCCTACGAAAAACCTACTTAACTTATTTGAATTGATGATTATTAAGATGTAAAACTACCCTCCTCGTAATGATATAAGTAGTATGTAGGAATAGAATACTATGAATTGAAATTGTGTCTACTGACAAATATGAGCAATTTTCTTCTTTACTCTCTCCTGCCTGCATAAAGAAGTATGGTTAAACTGGATTTAATTCCTTAAACCCCAATTTGAACCATCAAATATTATTTCCCTATTTATTTGTATTGCTTTATGGACTGCTTTTCTTTCACCCATTAGTTTATTGTGAATACCCTAATTGTTCCTCCATGGCTCTCCTGAGTCATTATGGATCACAACATGTTCTAATTAATCACTTGGCTAGAATGAAAAGTAACTTAAGCATGTAAGAGAATTAATCAAATTAAAAATGTAAAAGGAATTCTAGAAGCATCCTACAATCCTACACCACCTACTTATTCATCACAAGGGAAAGTAAGAAGGAAATACTCACAAAGAATAAAGGAAAAAATACAACTCATTCTTTTAAACAAAGCAAAGCCACTAGAATTATGTTTAAAAATAATAAAAAATGAAATAAAACATAATAATTAGCTTTTCCCCTGCAAATGTTATAAAACTCCTTCACAAAAGATCTCTAAATACCTCCTATAAGGCTGAGTTCTTCCCTTACAATCATACCCAGTTCATCACCAACTCTCATGGCAAATAAAAAGAAACTAGCCTACTTCAATAAAGTTCCTACCCTAGGCTTCAAAAGAAATTCTACACACTGTTCTGAGGAGTTTAGCTCTTCCGAAATTACCAACTCTCTCTATTGTTCTGCCTAAATGTGCCAAATAACTCCTCAAATCATGTGAAGAAAACTGCAGGAACTACTCAGGTAGTTCTGGCACCAACGGGCCATAGAGCTGTTTCCTAGGCACTAAGCTCTCTGCCTAGTTCATCGGGTGATGCGATGCGGACTTTAATTTATGCATGAACTTATGAACCTTAATTTATATATTTATAATGATTTTGTAAAGTCCAAACTTCAACGCAAGTATACATATCGTATTAAGTAATACAGGGCTCTAATGGAGTCCTGGTTATCGATCCCATAGGGAAGGCACGTTCCTTACAATAAATAGTGTAATACTGAAATCCAATACTCAAATCACAATTAAAGTTTAAGTTTACTTCTACTAACAAGATGCAAAAAGCAGTAACAGCTAAGCAAACCACAATTACTTCTAATATCTTTTAAATAGAATTAAATAACACCCACACACTAAGCTTTGTATTTGAAAGGTTTTGATATATATGAAAATTGTCTTTCCTCTTGCAATGAGTATATGATGTGTGAATGATATAGAATGATTGTTTATTGTATTGTGTCAAATAGGAACATAAATGTTTCTTTACCCTCAAAACAGTACCCCCTCTTCCAAGCATGAAAAGAACATTGACATATCCTAAGTTCAATCACTAAATCTAAGGCTAGCCTGGGAGGATACCGGCTGTCACTACTGAATTCCCACTCACCCTTCACCTGAAGGCTAACCTTCGAGTTTAGTTACCAATCTTAGGACCAAATTGGGGATCTCAGTCTGTCACCCTGAAACCTCCAATTTGAAGCCCATTAAAATACATTTCCCTATTTATTTGCACTCGATTCCCATGAACTACGCAATTCATTCATGGAAATTGAATGGATTCATCATTATTGTTGTAGGACACTAAATCCTTTCAGAGTTAATGTACAACAACAAATTTTAACAATTGAATTGGCCAAATCGAAAAGTAAATTAAGTTCGAAATGAAAAACCATCATAATTTCTTCAATACTTTAAAAGCTCTTCAAATCCACATCATCACATCATCACACCTCTATGCAAGAAGAAAGACAAAGGAGACTACTCATAATTCATAGAGTAGACACAATAAAACATGGATTTTATATATGAAAGAAAATTCATACAAACCACAATAGAAAATACAACTTATCTCTTTATCTTCCCCAAGCAAATCCCTTGAAGTTCCTTTGAATCATTTTCTCTTTTCTTTGAAACACTCAATTCCCTCTTTAGAATGGAAAGGAAGAAGCAATCTCTCACTTTACTCCTTCTCCTTCACTCCTTAGAGAAGAATCCCTCTCAAATCTTCACTTCTACACTCTTCTCTTCCAAACCCTAACTTCAAACACACTCACACACACTAGAACTCGCACAAATTTTGTCCAAAAATAGTTACATATATGTTAGAAACAAATTCCCAAGAGTTTCTTTAAGCATCCCTTCAAAAAGTCGCCAAAACACTTCAAATTTGAATTGCACCGACATTGGGCGCCGACGGCGCCCGATAGGTCGCCGGCGGCATTCTATCGTCCCATTATTTTTTGGAGCTCTCGAGAAAATGGCGCCGGCGGCGCCAGAAGCTAGATTTCTCCATTTTGCTCATTTTCGCTCTGAATTCATTCCTTTTTACTTCTTTTCGCTCTAATCACCTAAAATCATCATAAATGCAACAAATCAGGAAAAATACCTTTCTTTAAAGTGCAATATCACCAAAAATGGGTAAAATTATATAGCAAAAATAATATATATTTTTGGTGCTTTAAAATCCCCCAAACTTAACTATTACTTGTCCTCAAGTAATCTTTTTATTACATAAATATATAACTTAAGGCAATGTACTTTTCACCTGTAGGACACTAAAATTTTTCATTCAAAGGAATATATTGGTAAGACCTTTAGAAAGAAATTCAGTAACTCAGGTCAACACTACAAGTATAAGAATATTCAGCAATCAAGTCTAAGGGTTCTAATCTTCTATTTATTTCAAGATAAACCATAATTTGTCACATTAAGAGTGTCTTGAAAGACTATATGAAAAAGGAGTTCATGCAAACTTCATCAGAATGTAGGCCAATACCTTAAATATAAATTCAGAAATGAAATCAAGTTCTCCCTTTAGGGTGACTCAAGTGAAGCCAATTTTGGTTTAGGCATCTCCTCAAGCTTCTACTCATAAATATTTTTCTTTCTTTTTTTCTTCTTTTTCTTTCTAGGATTGTTTTTCAATCCTTCTTTTCTTTTCTTTCCTTTTCTTTTTTTTTATATGAGGATTACTATATCTGGATAGCCTTTAATGATTTTGAACTTCACTCTCCTCTTTCTAAAGTTCAAACTTGAAACACCTCCTTACTTTATAATTGAGCATGAGCTTTATTATTCGTAACAAAGTCACAATCTCTTCTTAACACATAATACTTTAAGTCTCTTAACATTTCAAAATTACAGTTTTTTTTTACTTTAAATAGTTAACTATAATCAAATCCTTTCATACCAAATATCTTACCTCTATAAAATTAACCTTTATTACTAAAAACTTTCATCCAATCCTTCCATAATATTCAACTGAAATAAAAAGTTTTAGTTATCTAAAGTGATGTTCAACTGCCAGAAGTTATGCTAATAATTTTTGAAAATATAATAATTGAGAATAAATAAGAGTTAATATTTTTCTACCCTCCCCCAAACTTAAATTTTTCAATAAATTTGAAACAGTAGAGAGTAAAAGAAACTAACCTTTTTGCGCTAGGATCTTAATTCTTCAAAAGCTATCTGGTATTAGTCAAAATTTACAGCTAACAGGTATGAAACAGTTAGTAACAGTGATATAAAATTTTTAAACATTTGCAGGGTAAAGAGATATCAACTTTAAACATCTAAACATCCAACAAAATACCACAACTACTAAACAAACTATCACAACACTACACATTTCATTTAACAATTTCAAATTTTCATTACAACATAACAGTACATCAACAGGTTCATACATCACAAAGAAAGTAAAAAACTACTACAACACAAAAAACATGACACATAAAAAAGAAAAACATAAACAAAAACAATCAAACTAACACTCTTCATCACCAGGTTCATCAGCAAGGTTAGCAGGACCAGGTCTATACGGTGTATAGCTGGGGCAAGTAGGGAATATCACATCAGTCTCCCCCTCATGAATCTGACCTGGGCGTCATGATAGGCAATATCAAACTCAACTCTTCTTCTCATATAATCCTCATTCACATCACTTCTAGCCTCAAACACATCAATCCTACCATGGAGTCTATCCATACTAGTACTCTGTAATCTCAGCTGCTCCATAATATCGGATAAAGTAGGGGGTTCAGACGTAGATGGAATGTCATAGCTCATAGTAGGAATATCAATACTCCTACTCTCATCTCGTGCTCCCACATGAGACTCATAAGTATGAATAATAGTCTTGGTAATTGGTCTCAGTGGTATAGCTACCTCTTCAAAACTATTGAACTCTATTCCAGACTGTACACATAGGGCATGAGCTAGGGCAGGATGTCCTAATCCTCCAGTGGTCTCTCCTCTAGCAATAGACTGAATGTTCTTGAAGACAATAACTCCAATATTAATCTTCTTCATAGTCTGAATAAAATATTTCAGTATTGCTCTATCCCTTGTAACTTCACTATGGTGATAAGAAGGTAACAGTCTTACTGAGATGAAATAGTGCCAAACTTTAGATGCAACATTTTACTTGGAAGAAGGGAAGTTAATCATCTATTTTTGACTCACTTTCCGTTCCCCTTTTTCGTCTGTCAGAAAGGAAATCACTTCCTTCATATTCATTTCTCGGGTATCAAAATTTTCATATTCACAAATAAAAGGTTCCTGAGTCTGATAAAATGCATTGATACGTTGAGGGGTAAATTCAACCATTTTTCCTCGAACTAGCACATATTCAGTCTCAGTCCAGAGCATATTTACATAGAATTCTCTAACAACACCCAAAACAGCATTTACAGTAAAATAACAAAATCTTTCCCAGTTTTGCTCGGTAATTAACTGTTCAACAGATCCACCAAGATTGTCAAAAGCTCGATCCTGAATACACTTCTTATTGTAAATGTAAGAATTAAAACAAAATTACGCATTGACATTAACAAATCTTTCTTCATAAAAATCTAATTTTCTTTTTTCCTTTACTCATCCTTGGTGCCATGTGAATTTCTAAAAATTGCAAGAAAATTCTAATAAATTCCAAATCCACAATGTAACAAACTCCAAATATTATTCTAAACAAGTAAGAGCAAATTTCATCATAGAAAACCCCAAAATTTCTTCAAAAAAATCCCAAATTTTTAATCTAAGCAAGGTGAGAGATTCTTATGGTGAAAATCAAAAATTTTAACTCAAAGTGAAGCTCTTACCAAGAGAAGTGTAGATCCGGTCTCGAAAAGCCTTGAAATTGCTTCAAATCCAAGATCTAGCAAGACCTAGGTCTTCAACGTCGTGAAAATGGAGGAGGAAGATGAAAGTAAGGGAAAAAATTGCGGGTCTCAGGGTCAAAATCGCGAAATAAAAGGGTTTTGGCCTTTTTCTGTATTCAGGCGCCGGCGGCACTCTATTTTTTTAATAAGCCAAAACTCTCTGTATTTGGGCGCCGGCGGCGCCAGTGCAAAATTTTTTCTAGGTCCGAAAATTTTTTCATAATTTCAATCGTTTCGTCCTCCATAATAACATTTAACACTTCATTAAGCATTTATTTCATCGCACAAGAAATAACTAACACAATTCTTACACAAACAACACAAAACATCACTTCTATAAATAAAATCCACTTTACAACATAAACACTAACATGTTCATCAAATCAAATTAACGACCCTTAGATTTTTAGTGTTGCAAGTACACTACGATAAGCAAACACTAAAATCTAAGCACACACAATGAAATGAAGCATAGAAAATTCAAATGCAAACTACAAAGCAATGCAAAGTAAATACTAAACACTCCAAACAAAATTAAGCAAAGCAAAGCAAACACACATCAATCACAAGTAGAATCCAATAGTCACTCCTTATCAGTCTCAGAACTCTCTTCCTCTTTGATATCTCTAATAGATTGATGATGCACAAATAAATTGTAGAAGGGATGAGATGAGAATTCATCAGATGAATCCTCAGCAATCACAGCATTCTTCTTCATCATATTAATCAAGCCCATTTCAATCCGACCAGTGTGATCAAATTGTTCCTTCATCCTCCAGTCTATGTGATCAAATAAAATCAGAAATATTACTAATGGCATTCAAAACATTCTGTACCACTTTTTCCAACTGCTTGATTTTCTTCAGCAACACTCTGGAATTTTCAAGAAAGTAAGGCTGGTGAAGTCTGAATTGGTTGATCAGCAAGCATATCCATATCACCTTCATCTCCAACTGATTGGTAGTCATAAAGATTGGTTGGATCAATAGGCCTTTAGGGAAGAAGAACCTTTTCCCAACTCTCATACGGAACTTGAGATTGACTACATAATAGAAATATGGTGGACGGGTGTCCAAGCCCATATTTAGATCCATGAACTATCAATCCCAAAACAGATTTCACAATTATATTTCCAATACCAATCGGCCTTCCAGTTTGAATACATAAATTTAAAATAGCACTCCTTGGTTACTTTACTAATCTTCAAATTTGGAAATAACTTCGTCGAAATAAAATAATGCCACTGCTTTGACACCGGATTTAAAGATGCAGAAAGGAAACTAATATATCCATTGTCTCTTACTTCGCAATCTTCTTTTTCATCCATCAAATAACAATAAACATTATTCATATTATCGCTTATCGCATTAAAATTGGAATAGTGGCAAAAAGGTACATTCTTAATCATAAAGAGATCATTAATTCTCGCAGGAGTGAATTGCACAAACCTACATCGCATAAAGACGAATCCTTGGTTGATCCCATGAAGATTTGCATAGAATTTTTTCAAAGTCAGAAAAACTACAGTAGCGGTAGTGTAACATAGCACTTCCCAACGCCTTTTCTATATTATCTCTTCAACTCTTGTAGTAGGATTATCCATACCTCGATTAATAAAGCCTCTCTCCTTGATAATCCTCCTTTTTATCATCACCTTGGTGAACAATCACTGTGCCTCGAAACTGATAAACCTTTGTCGGCTGAAAATACAAGATTGAGGGGTTTCTATGGAGTAGGAATCCATGGGATGCGAATTGGGAAAGGTTGTTTTCATTTTTCTGGTAGTCAGAAGTTCAAAATGGATTTTTGGGAGTTATAAGGAAGAAGATCCCGCTCAAAATTGCCAAAAATCGAATTTCTAATCTCTAAAAACTATAACTAGGATTTGGGCGCCGGTGGCACCAAATCATGAAGTTCAGCATATTCTTTGTATTTGGGCACCGACGACGCTAGTGGTAAAAAATCTCACCGAACTTTGTTTGGCCCAAAATATTCCAATATCTCAATTTTGATCCAATACTTATCAATTTTTAAAAGTATTAAGGAGCGATTAGGATTCCAAAATAACTATCTAAAAGCACAACTACAATAAATAAGCAAACACACCACAACGATACATATGGGTAGCCTCCCATAAAGCACTTGGTTTAACGTCGTCAGCCCGACAAACCATTTAGTTAATCGAGATGACTCAACATTAAAACCTCTTTGAAGTTAGGTTGAAACCCGTCACAGTAAGGCTTTAATCGATGCCTATTAACCTTGAAAATCTTTCCAGTACCAGGATTCTCAATATCAACAGCTCCAAAAGAATGATCTTTTACAACTATAAAAGGTCCCAACCGTCTAGAATTGAGCTTTCCATAAAATAATTTCAATCTTGTGTTGCATAACAAAACTTTCTGTCCATATTCAAATTTCTTTTTCATTATCTTCTGATCATGCCACAATTTCATTTTCTCTTTATAGATCCTTTCATTGTAATAAGATGCATTTCTAATTTCTTCCAATTCATTCAATTGCATACATCTCTTCTCTCCAGCATTTTTCAAATTAATATTCAACTCTTTTATTTCCCAATATGTTTTATGCTCCAATTCAACTGGTAAATGACAAGTCTTACCAAACACAGTCTATAAGGAGACATTCCAATAGACGTCTTAAAAGCAGTCCTATAAGCCCATAATGCAGTATCTAATTGAGGACCAATCTAATTTGTGATTATCCACAGTTTTCTCCAAAATTCTTTTAATTTCACGATTAGATACTTCTGCTAAACCACTTGTCTGGGGATGATAAGCAGTAGAGATTCTATGAATAATATTATATTTCTCAATCAATCTCTTAATATGATTATTCCTAAAATGGGATCCACCATCAGTTATAATCACTCTCGGCATTCCATATCTCAAAAATATATTTTTCTTTAAAAATTTTGAAACACTCAGATCATCACATCTAGGTAAAGCAATAGCTTCAATCCATTTCTAGACATAATTAACTACAACAAATATATATAAATTTCTAAATGAAGGAGTAAATGGTCCCATAAAATCTAATCCCATACATCAAAAATTTTAACTTCCAAATTAGAGTTTAGAGGCATTTCATTTCTTCTAGAGATATTACCTACTCTCTGACAACGATCACATGATTTAATATATTTGTATACATCCTTAAAAAGAGTAGGCCAATAAAATCCATATTGTAAAATCTTAAAAGCAATTTTATCAACACCGAAATGACCTCCAAATTCAAAATCATGACATTGTTGAATAATTAAATTTGTTTCTTCTTGTGGCACACATCTCCTAATAATCAAATCCTTACACTGTTTATATAGATGGGGCTCATCCCAAAAATAAAATTTTGCATCATATTTAAACTTGTTTTGTTGTTGCCTCGTTAAATCAGGTGGTACAATATCACTCACAATATAATTGGCAATATCAGCATACGAAGGCAAATTTCTTCCCATAATAGTATAAATTTGTTCATCAGGGAAAGTTTCTGTAACTTCCTTCTCAAATTTAGATATTTTTTCATATTCTAATCTTGATAAATGATCAGCTATTTGGTTATCAGATCCCTTCCTATAAACTATCATAAAATCAATTTCTTGCAGAAGGAGTATCCATCTAATCAATCTAGGTTTGGCATCCTTCTTTTGCATTAAATATTTGATAGCTGAATGGTCCGTATGCACAATACATTTAGCTCCAATTAAATAATTTCTAAACTTTTCAAAAGAAAATACTATAGCTAATAACTCTCTTTCAGTAGTGGTATAATTAATATGAGCTTCATTAAGAGTTTTACTATCATAATAAATGAGTCTGAAAACATTATCATGCCTCTGCCCCAACGCTACTCCAATTGCATAATCACTAGCATCACACATAAGTTCAAATTATTTCTCCCAATCAGGTGAAACAATTATAGGTGCAGTGATTAATTTCTCTTTCAATAATTCAAAAGTACACAAACATTCATCATTAAAATCAAATTTTCTATCATTTTCTAGAAGTCAGCACAAAGGTTTGGTAATTTTAGAAAAATCTTTAATATATCGCCTGTAAAATCCAGCGTGTCCTAAGAAACTCCTCACCTCTCTCACGGTAGTGGGTGGTGCCAATCTCTCAATCACTCCAATTTTAGCAGGGTCGACCTCCATACCAAATTCAAAAATTTTATGCCCAACCACAATTCCTCCTGCAATCATAAATTGGCATTTCTCCCAATTCAGAACTAAATTTATTTTCTCGCAAAGCTCCAAAACTTTTGCTAAGTTTTCCAAACATATTTCAAATGAAGTTTCGAATACAGAGAAATCATCCATGAAATTTTCTAGTCCATTATCTATCATACTGCTGAAGATAGACATCATACATCTCTGAAACGTTGCAGGTGCATTACACAGCCCAGAAGACATTTTTCGAAAAGTAAAGGTTCTGTAAGGGCTAGTAAATGTTGTTTTTTTTATCCTTAGGAGCAATAGGGATTTGATGATAACCAATATATCCATCCAGAAAGCAGTAGTACTTGTGTCCAGCAAGTCTATCCAGCATTTGATCGAGAAAAGAAAGTGGAAAGCGATCTTTTCGGGTGACGACATTTAATTTCCTATAGTCAATACAAATTCACCATCCATTAATTTGTCTTGTGGGTATAATTTCATTCCATTCATTCACTTCAATAGTCACTCCTCCCTTTTTCGGTAAATAATGTATTGGACTCACCCAAGCACTATCCGAAATAGAATAAATAATTCCAGCATCCAGCCATTTTAAAATCTCCTTCTTAACTACTTCTTTAATTATTGGATTCAATCTCTTCTGCAGATCAACTCTTGATTTATGTTCTTCATCTAATAAAATCCTGTGCATACAAATCGAAGGACTGATTCCTTTAATATTCGCTAAAGTCCATCCAAAAGCCTTTTTGTATCTTTTAAAAATTTTCAACAATTTTTGTTCTTGATATTCGTTTAACTTCGATGATACAATAATTGGTAGGGTAGATGATTCTCCTAAGAACATATACTTCAAATGATTAGGGAGAATTTTTATCTCAAGTTCAGGAGATTTTATTATAGATGGAATTAAGTTTTTATCTCCACCTTCCATAGTGTCTAATACTTCAAATCTCTCCCGAACATACTCCAAATCTTCATTCTTCTTACTATCTGAATTTATTCATTTTCATTTCCTTCTTCAAACATATTTTCATACTCTGCTTTTTTTTCAAATATATTTTCAAAATGATAGTTTTTCAAATATTCACAGACCTCCATCCTAAAACATTCATCATCTTTTTCCATTGAGGGATACTTCATAGATTTCAAAATATTAAAGGTCACCTCTTGATCATTAACCCTCACAGTTAATTCTCCTTTTTGAACATCAATCACTGCTCTCCCAGTAGCAAGAATGGTCTTCCCAAAATGACTGAAATTTCTTTATCTTCCTCCATATCAAGTACAATAAAATCCACAGGAAAGATAAATTTATCCACTTTGACTGACACATCTTCCACCACTCCTTTAAGGTAAGTAATGGAACGATCGGCCAACTGAAGAGTCACAGATGTAGGATAAATTTCTCCTATTCCCAACCTTTTGCAAGTTGATAAAGGCATAAGATTAATACTAGCTCCCAGATCACATAAGGCTCTTCTGAAAAAATTTTCACCTATGGCACACGGGATAGTGAAACTACCAGGATCTTTAAGTTTTTCTTGAAGCTTCTTCTGAATAATTGAACTATACTCCCCGCTAAGTGCAATAGTTTCATGATTTGTGAACTTTTTTTTCTTTTTGAGAATATCCTTCATAAACTTGGCATAGTCAGGCATCTATTCTAATGCTTCAACAAAAGGAACATTTATCGTTAATTTCTTAAGGATCTCCAAAAATTTTCCAAATATGTTATCCCTATTTTGTTGCTTCAATCTTTGAGGAAATGGAGGCAGTGATTTTTCAACAGTAATCTTCATTGGTT
Organism: Papilionanthe hookeriana x Papilionanthe teres; assembly: GCA_022702705.1. Classification (NCBI taxonomy): domain Eukaryota; kingdom Viridiplantae; phylum Streptophyta; class Magnoliopsida; order Asparagales; family Orchidaceae; genus Papilionanthe; species Papilionanthe hookeriana x Papilionanthe teres. The sequence continues at coordinate 84,791,042 of CM040427.1, read as the reverse complement.
CAAAAGGATATTCCATGTCTGGATAAATCGTGTTTGAACCTTTTTCAATATCCACCTTCTCCTTTTCTATTTCAACTTCTTTTTGTACTCTTGTCTCCAATTTCTTTCCACTCCTTAATTGATTAGCCTTAAGTTGTTCATTGTTTTGATCTTTTGGATTGATCTCAACATTACTTGGAAGTGTTCCAAAAGTCTATTATTAAGTGCAGTGAAAATATGCCCCAATTGATTTTCAATATTTTTTATCGCAACACCTTGAGCTTGTAGTTGATTTCCCATATTCAGAATCATTTCTTCAATAGACAACTTCTTATCCTTAAATATTGGGTTACTATTGAATCCAGAAGGATAAGAGGTTTTAAAATTGGTATTTCCTTGATTGTTCGAATTTCCAACTGGATTTATAGAACTGTTCCCCCATTGTGGATTAACATTGGCATTGCTATTATTCTAGTTGAAATATGGGTGATTCTTCCATCCAGGATTATAAGAATTCGAATAAGGATTATTAGGTCTATTAAAAGCATTCAAGGTCTCGTAAGGTGTTTGAGATTCTGTTATCTGTCCAAATGAATTTTCCTCTAACACTTGGGGTGGTTGAGAATAATTCATTCCATATTGATCTATTTTCTTAGAAAGGGCTGCAATTTGAGAAACTATCATAGTCATCATATCTGAATCATGAACACTAGTTACTCTCTTAGGATTTACCCGTTCAGAGAGCTATTGAAAATTATTAGTAGCCATTTCTTCTATTAATGTGTATGTTTCATCAAAAGATTTTGACATTAACGATCCACCAGCAGCAGCATCTATAATTGATATAATGATCCCACTAATCCATTGTAAAATGTTTGAATTATTAACCAGTCTGTTAAAGCATGATGTGGGCACTTCCTAAGAAGATCTTTAAATATTTCCCAAGCTTCATATATTGATTCCCCTTCAAACTGACCAAAATATGTGATATCATTTCTTAGCTTAGCAGTCTTTGATGAAGGGAAATATTTTGATAGAAACTTTTGAGAAAGTTCTCCCCAAGTTCTAATATATCCAGCTGCTAACGAATTTAACCATACCTTAGCTTTATCCCTTAATGAAAAAGGAAAAAGTCTAAGTATGACAGCATCACTCGACACTCCGTCATATTTAAAAGTAGCATACAGTTCTAGAAAACTAGCGAGATGTAAATTTGGATCCTCATTAGGTGTTCCTCTAAATTGATTATTTTGTACCATTTAGATAATAGTAGGTTTAAGCTCAAATGAATTAGCAGCAACAACAGGATTTTGAATAGCCACATGAATTTCATCTGCTGTTGGGTTAGCATAATCTCTTAAAGGTCTTGGCAAATTTCCAATATCATTGCTTTGATTATCTTGATTATTAGCCATTTCGCAAGGATTCTCAGTTTGTTTTTGTTGTTTTCTAATTTTTCTAAAAGTACGCTCTAACTCCAAATCGTAAGGTAATAATCCTATAGATCCACTACTACGCATATAAAATCACACAAATACTCTAAAAAGGTAAATAAGCACACAATTACAAAGTAAGGTTTTCAGTTACTATATTATCAATAGATACCATTTATACCTTCCCCGGCAACGGCGCCAAAAACTTGATGCGATCCAGATTTTAATTTATGCATGAATTTATGAACCTTAATTTATATATTTATAATGATTTTGTAAAGTCCAAACTTCAACGCAAGTATACGTATCGTATCAAGTAATACAGGCCTCTAGTGGAGTCCTGGTTATCGATCCCACAGGGAAGGCACGTTCCTTACAATAAATAGTGTAATACTAAAATCCAATACTCAAATCACAATTCAAGTTTAAGTTTACTTCTACTAACAAGATACAGAAAACAATAACAGCTAAGCAAACCACAAGTACTTCTAATATCTTTTAAACAGAATTACCTAACACAAACACACTAAGCTTTGTATTTGAAAGGTTTTGATATATATGAAAAGAGTCTTTTCTCTTACAATGAGTATATGATGTGTGAATGATATAGAATGATTGTTTATTGTATTGTGCCAAATAGGAACATAAATTTTTCTTTACCCTCAAAAGAGTACCCCCTCTTCCAAGCATGAAAAGAACATTGACATATCCTAAGTTCAATCACTAAATCTAAGGCTAGGCTGGGAGGATACCGACTGTCACTATGGAGCTCCCACTCACCCTTCACCTGAAGGCTAACCTTCGAGTTTAGTTACCAATCTTAGGACCAAATTGGGGATCTCAGCATGTCACCCTGAAACCTCCAATTTGAAGCCCATCAATACACATAAATTCACATGAACTAGGCAATTCATTCATGGACATTGAATGTATTCTTCATTATTATTGTAGGACACTAAATCCTTTCAGAGTTAATGTACAACAACAGATTTTAATAATTCAATTGGCCAGATCGAAAAGTAAATTAAGTTCAAAATGAAAACCATCACAATTTCTTCAATACTTTAAAAGCACTTCAAATCCACATCATCGCATCATCACATCTCTATGCATGAAGAAAGACAAAGGAGACTACTCAGAATTCATAGAGAAGACAAAATAAAACATGGATTTTATATATAAAAAAAAATTCATACAAACCACAATAGAAAATATAACTTATCTCTTTCTCTTCCATAAGCAAATCCAATGAAGTTCCTTTGAATCCTTTTCTCTTTTCTTTGCAACACTCAATTCTCTCTTTAGAATGGAAAGGAAGAAGCAATCTCTCACTTTACTCCTTCTCTTTCACTCCTTAGAGAAGAATCCCTCTCAAATCTTCACTTCTACACTCTTCTCTTCCAAACCCTAACTCTAAACACACTCACACACAATAGAACTCACACAAATTTTTGTCCAAAAACAATTACATATATGTTAGAAACAAATTCCCAAGAGTTTCCTTAAGCATCCCTTCAAAAATTCGCCAAAACTCTTCAAATTTGAATTGCACAGACATCAGGCGCCGGCAGCGCTCTATCTTCCCATTATTTTCTGGAGCTCTCGGGAAAATGGCGCTTGTGGCGCCAGAAGTTAGTTTTCACTTCTTTTCGCTCTGAATTTGTTCTTTTTTGCTTCTTTTTTCTCTAATCACCTAAAATCATCATACCTACAACAAATCATGAAAAATACCTTTCTTTAAAGTACAATAGCACCAAAAATGGGTAAAAGTACATAGCAAAAATAGTATATATTTTTGGTGCATCATCGGGTTTTGGAGCCTAGGCATCACACTGTTGGTGCCAAGGCGCTTGGGTGAAGCACCTTAACACCTAGTGGCTGGCACCTATGCGCCAGTCTATTGAATCTCTTAATTTGCTCCACATGACCTCCACTTAACTCTATTTCTTCTCCATTTCTTTCCAACTATCCTACTTATTGCATCTGTAAGAAAAAGATGAAAATACCCTTCTTTATGGTGCAATTTCCTTCATAAAAATATATAAATTATAAAAGAAATTAAACATGCTTTGGTACATATCAAGCATCTGTAAAAGATATACTACAGATTGTTAGTGACATTCCAAAGATTAATGTTTGCCTCGACCTTTCTTCACATCATTCACCTAGGTTTGATGCCACTCATAAGTGGACAAAGAAGAGAATATTTTGGGATTTTCCTTACTAGAAGGACAACATGATCTGATGAAATCCAGATGTCATGCACATAAAAAAAAATTCTTTGATAACATCTTCAACATTGTGATGTATGTAAAAAAAACCAAGAGTAACATGAATGCTATACTTGATTTGAAATAAATATGCAAAATTATGAGTTTAAGATCCAAGAAACTTCTATTGGCAAACTCATTAAGTTTATAACAAAAAAATCGCTTACTTTATCCCAACGAAGAACAACTTGAGAGTAGATCCAATCATTAAAATCTCGAACGGGTATGTTTTGACTTTAAGCCATTGTGTTGATGTGGGTGCAGAAAAAATATTTGAAATGTAAAGTCAGGACTATCATATTTTTCTTCAAATTTTGACATAAAATAAATTCAACTATTTACCAATCGAAGTACTTAATCCATTGGTTGAAATCAGTGTGTTCTTTAGAGATATATTTGAAGCTTGTTTGAAACTTAACAGCATAAGATAGTTAGAAATAACATTCTTATTACACTTTTTAAGCTCAAGAGAATATTTCTACTTAATTTTTTTGACTCGATGGAGCATCTAACTATTCATTTACCCCACGAGGCATTAATTGGAGATCAAATACAATATTGTTGGATGCAGTCATTTGAGAGGTAATTACCTTCAGAGTCGGAGTTAATCACTCATTTTAAAAGAGTATTGCCAAATTTTATTATTAATTTTTTTTCTATTTTTTTAATAAACTAAAAAGGAATTTAAAGAATGATTCATGACTAGAAAGATCGATATATGAAGCATATTTACTATAGGAGATAACGATATTCTGCTCCTACTATTTTGGGGAATAAGAATCCATGAAAGAATCATTGGGTTTGGTGCCTCAATCGATGCATTTTGTTTTCTAGCAGTTAGGTGACGTATTGAGAAGATGCATCAAATTATCTTAATGACCAATAACTTCAAATAACAAAAATTTAAGTTCTTATCAATTGCAATGAAGTTCAACCCTTTAGTTAACAAGACATTTTTTTATTGTGGCTATTAACTCTTTCGAGTAGAAATGTCATGAAAAGTTAATTGAAGAATATTTTAACGTGTGAACAGTTTATTCTTGGATTCATTACATTCAGTTGAAGACGATGACACCGAAAAGAAGATCAAGAATAATTTTTTCTAATGGTTTACAACACATGTGAGTTAAAATTAACAAATTCCTTACTCATGGCACATGTAAATTTTTATCAACACATGGTTTCGTATGTATTAATAGATTCATGATTAGAAAAATAAAGTAACAGTTCATGGCATGATAGATCTTGCTTGGGGACCTATGAACAACATAAAAATTTGCTATGTTTACGATGTGAATGTGCACAAGTTTTATCCGAGATATGGTCTGAAGGAAAAAACTATTGTAATTTTGTTGTTTGGGTTAAAACAAGCAATAAATCAGATGATGAGATATATTATTATGAGATTTCAAAAAAGTTGTTGAACTATCTTATCCTAGCTCCATTGAAGGAAGTGTATTCTGATTCAATTGTTGTTGGTTCAATCCTATTCCTAATCATGGAACCATCCATATAATATCATAGAAGTGAAAATTAACTGGGTGGTTTTCATATTGAGTAAACTTACAACCACCAATGATATTTAGAATATATTGAACCTGATCATCAAGAAACTGAAATGTAAGATTTATGTTTTCCAATTGATCATAACCATGAAGAGCTCAATCTAGAGAATTCTAATGGAAAACATGAAAAATTACGGCGATGAGTATGATTGGTGATGTAGCTGTAGAAGATATTTTGACTACATCCTCCAGTCAGTCTTCAAATGATGATGAGTAAGATTGGTAAATGTTTTTTAAATATTTTAATCTTCAGTCCCTTGAGCTGGTAGATTTTACTTTATAATTTTTCATTTTACTATTTAATAATCATGTTTCATTTTTATTTTGACTAGCTTGTAGTTTCACTGCATAGTTTCATATTTCAGTTTACTGTGTACTTTTGTGTTCTAAGTTTTACTACTTTGCAGCTTATAGTTTACAGTTTCTTCTACATATCTATTGCGCACTATTGTGTTTTATGTTTAATGCATACAATTATGTTCTTATTTTATTGCATAGTATTTTCTTACGTACACTAAGTAATTAATTTTCTTTTCTTTATTACATATGTTGGCTGTAGGCAGGGTCAGTCTCTCACTTGCTCTGGAGGGGCTTGGAGCACAACATTACCTCTCAAAGAATCTTATCATGAGAGGTCGCTTACTTTCTACCCCCACCCCCATCCCCATCCCCATCCCCATGCTTACCCCTATACCCACCCCCACCCACACCTCCACTCCAACTCCATCCCCATCCCCTCCCCAATCCCCACCCTACCTTACCTCTACCCCAACCTGATCCCCACTCTTACGCCCATGACAATCCACATCCTCACCTCAAACCCCACTCCCATCTCCATTCCTTTGACCCCTAATTGTAACCCCACCCTCTCTTTCACCATAATTGCAATTGAGATGAGTTTGGAGTAGGCCCATCTTGCATCTACCGGGTCGACAAGCAGTAGCTTCCGCATTGAGGCTTTTGGGAACATCCATGCTGCATTTACTGGGTCGACAAACAGCAGATACCGCATTGAGCCTGTCAGGAACACAATTTTCCTTTTTAAGATAATGATATTAATCTTTTTTTAGCTGAATAGAAAACAAATCATTTGTTATTTTTAGGTTCTAAACCCCCGCCCCCACCCCCTCCCTCCATGACACGAGTTATTTACACCATTCAGGATATCATCTATAGTAATTACAACTTGACACACTTTTTCTAGATGGAGATACCGATGACAATTCAAGATCTTTGGTTCAAGGAGTTTGTGGTAGATATATATCACAATAATATTAATTTGTGTTTATATATCTATAAATCAAATATATTTCATGAATTTTTGCAGAAAAAATTCTCTTGGAACCCTGAGCACGAAGCACACATTTGGTTCAAGTTCGAGCTCAAGGGTTGATCTTATACAAGGCATGTTTGGCAATATTCAAAAATTGCGGTAGCAACCCTTGTGGCCTGGAGAGGTGATGCACCAAAAATATATACTTTTTTAGCTATATGTTTTTACCTATTTTTGGTGATATTGCACTTTAAAGGAAGGTATTTTTCATGATTTATTGCAGGTATGATGATTATAGGTGATTGGAGCGAAAAGATGCAAAAAGGAACGAATTTGGAGCAAAATGGAGCAATTTGGAGGAAAACAGTTTCTGGCGCTGCCGGCGCCCTCTTCCAGAAACTTTAGTAATTATTGGCAGGATAGGGTGCCGCCGGCGCCACTATCGGGCACCGCCGGCTCCCTATGTCGGTTCATTTCAAATTGAAGAGTTTTGGCAGATTTTTGAAGGGGTGCTTGAAGAAACTCTTGGGGAATTTGTTCCCAACATACAAATTAAGTGTTCAAAACGAAAAAGGAGAGGAGGATTACTGTAGAGAGTGTAAGGAAAATGTGAGTAAGAGTTAGGGTTTGTGATTTGAAGAGAGATTCTTCTCTAAGGAGGGGAGAAGAGGGAGTAAAGTGAGAGATTGCTTCTTCATTTTTGTTCCAAGGAGGAAATCAAGTGTTGCAAGGAATAGAAATGGAATCAAGGGAACTTTGAAGGAATTTGCTTGGGGATGAAAAGGAGATAAGTTGTATTTGCTATTGTGGTTTGTATGACTCTTCTTTTATATATAAAATCCATGTTTTATTGTATCTTATCCATGATTTGTGAGTAGTTTCCTTTGCCTTTCTTCTTGCATAAAGTAGTGATGGTGTGCTGATGTGGAATTGATGTGCCCTTAAAGTGTTATAAAAGTTGCGATGGTCCTTTCATTTGGAACTTAATTTACTTTTCAATCTGGCCAATTGATTTGTTAAAATATGTTCAGGAACATTAATTCCAAAAGAATTGAATGTTCTACAGCAAGAATGAAGAACCCATTCAATGCCCGTGAATGAATTGCGTAGTTCATGGGGAATGAGTTAAAATAAATAGAGAAATGAGTTTGGATGGACTTCAAATTGGAGGTTTCATGGTGACAGAATGGGATCCCCAATTTGATCCTAAGATTGGTAACTAAAGCCTATGGTTAGCCTTCGGGTGAAGGGTGAGTGGGAGCTCCGTAGTGAGAGTCGGTATCCTCCCAGCCTAGCCTTAGATTTAGTGACTAAAATTAAGATATGTCAATGTTCTTTACATGCTTGGAAGAGGAGGTACTCTTTTAAGGGTAAAGAAGCAAATATGCTCCTATTTGGCATAATACAGAAAATTACCATTCTTCATCATTCACACATCATAATCTTTATGCAGGAAGGAAGACACTTTTCACATAGAAGTATCTTATAAATCACATAAGTTAGTGTGTGTTAGTTAAATTAGTTTAGTAAGTAGAAGTAATTGTAGTAGCTTTATTATTACCATACTTTGCATTCACTAGTTGTAGTACACTTGAGCAATTGTTACAGTTGGTATTGGATTTTAGTGTTATATTATCTGATTTAAAGAACGTTGCCTTCCTTGTGGGATCGATAACCAGGACTCCATTAGAGCCCTGTATTACTTGATACGATACGTATACTTGCGTTGAATTTGTGACTTTACTAAATAATTATAAATATATAAATTTGAATTCATAAATTCTTGCATTTTTAAGCATATATAAAGTCGCTGTCAAGTTTTTGGCGCCGTTGCCGGGGAAGGTAGATAAACTGTACTTATTTATAAATATTGTAGTAACTGAAAACCTTTACTTTGTAGTATATTTGTGTGCTTATTTAATTTTTAGTGTGATTTTGTATGCGTAGTAGTGGATGTGTAGGTTTGATACCTTACGATTCAGAGTTAGAGCGTACTATTAGAAAATTTAGAAAACAACAAAAATAAATTGAAAATTACTGCAAAAAGGCGAATAATCAAGAGAATCAGAAAATTAATGTTAGAAATTTGCCAAGACCCTTAAGAGATTATGCTAACCAAATAGCAGATGAAATTCATATAACTATTCAAAATCCTGATGTTGCTACTAATTCGTTTGAACTTAAACCTGCTATTATCCAAATGGTACAAAATAATCAATTCGGAGGAACACCTAATGAAGACCCAAATTTACATCTCGCTAGTTTTTTAGAATTGTGCGCTATTTTTAAGTATGACGGAGTGTCAAGTGATGCTGTGAGACTTAGACTTTTTCCTTTTTCCTTAAGGGATAAAGCTAAGGCGTGGTTAAACTCATTAGCACCTGGATCTATTCGAACATGGGGAGAACTTTCTCAAAAGTTTCTATCAAAATATTTCCCTCCATCAAAAACTGCTAAATTAAGAAATGATATCATATATTTTGGTCAGTTTGAAGGAGAGTCAATATATGAAGCTTGGGAGAGGTTTAAAGATTATCTTAGGAAGTGTTCACATCATGGTTTTCTAGATTGGTTAATAATTAAAACTTTTTATAACAGATTAGTGGGATCATTGAGATCAATTATTGATGCTGCTGCTGGTGGATCGTTAATGTCAAAACCTTTCGATGAAGCATATTCATTGATTGAAGAGATGGCTACTAATAATTTTCAGTGGCCCTCTGAATGGGTAAACCCTAGGAGAGTAGCTAGTGTTCATGATTCTGATATGATGACTATGATAGTTTCTCAAGTAGGAGCACTTTCTAAGAAAATAGATCAATATGGAATGAATTGTTCTCAACCGCCCCCAGTGTTAGAGGAAAATTCATTTGGGCAGATAACTGAATCTCATACACCTTATGAGACTTTAAACATGATTAATAGACCTAATAACCCTTATTCGAATTATTATAACTCTGGTTGGAAGAATCACCCAAATTTCAATTGGAATAATAATAATGCTAATGTGAACCCACAATGGGGGCACAATTCTATAAACCCAGTTGGAAACTCAAACAACCAAGGAAATGCTAACTTTAGACCATCTTATCCTCCTGGATTCAATAATAACCCACAGTTTAAGGATAAGAAGTTGTCTGCAGATGAAATGATTTTGAATATGGGAAACCAATTACAAGTTCAAGGTGTTGCGATCAAAAATATTGAAAATCAATTGGGATATATTTTCACTGCGCTTAATAATAGACCTTCTGGAACGCTTCCTAGTAATGTGGAGATCAATCCAAAATATCAAAACAAGGAGCAACTTAAGGCTATTCAATTAAGGAGTGGAAAAGAATTAGAAACTAGAGTGCAGAAAGAAGTTGAAGAAGAGAAGGAGAAGGTGAATATTGAAAAAGGTTCAAATAAGATTTATCCCGATCTGGAATATCCTCTTGAACCAAAGAAGATTTCTGTTGAGAAACCACCTCCTCCATTTCCTCAAAGATTGAAGTAGAAGAATAGGGATAACAGATTTGGAAAATTTTTGGAAATCCTTAAGAAGTTAACAATAAATATACCTTTTGTTGAAGCATTAGAACAGATGCCTGATTATGAGAAATTTATGAAGGGTATTCTTAAAAAGAAGAGAAAGTTCATGGATCATGAGACTATTGCACTTCGCGAAGAGTGCAGTACAATAATTCAGAAAAAGCTTCCTGAAAAACTTAAAGATCTTGGTAGTTTCACTATCCCGTGTGCTATAGGTGAAAAGTTTTTGGAAGAGCCTTACGTAATATGGGAGCTAGTATTAACCTTATGCCTTTATCAACTTTCAAAAGATTAGGAATTGGAGAAATTTCTCCTACATCTGTAACTCTTCAATTAGCTGATCGTTCTATTACTTATCCTAAGGGAGTGGTAGAAGATGTGTTAATGAAAGTGGATAAATTTATCTTTCCTGTGGATTTTGTTGTGTTTGATATGGAGGAAGATAAAGAAATTCCAATTATTTTAGGAAGACCATTCCTAGCTACTGGAAGAGCTTTAATTTATGTTCAAAAAGGGGAATTAACATTGAGAGTTAATGATCAAGAGGTGACCTTTAATATTTTGAAGTCTATGAAGTATCCCTCAGTTGCAAAAGATAATGAATGTTTTAGGATGAAAGTCTGCGAATATTTGAGAAATGATTATTTTAAAGAGATGTTTGAAAAAAAAGTGGAATATGAAAATATAATTGAAGATGAAACTGGAAATGAAAAAGATTCAGATAATGAGAAGAATAAGGAGTTGGAGTATATTCAGGAGAAATTTGAAGTGTTAGATACCATGGAAGGTGGAGATAAAAGTTTAATTTCATCTATTATTAAATCTCCTGAACTTGAGAAGAAAATTCTCCCTAAGTATTTAAAGTATATGTTCTTAGGAGAATCATCTACCCTACCAGTTATTGTATCTTCGGAGTTAACTGAATATCAAGAACAAAAATTATTGGAAATCTTAAAAAGAAACAAAAAAGCTTTTAGATGGACTTTGGCAGATATCAAAGTAATCAGTCCTTCGATCTGTATGCATAGAATTTTATTAAATGAAGAACATAAACCTAAAATTGATCCGCAAAGGAGATTAAATCCTATAATGAAAGAAGTAGTTAAGAAGGAAATTTTAAAATGACTTGATGCTGAAATTATTTATCCTATTTCGTATAGTGCTTGGGTAAGTCCAATTCATTGTGTACCAAAGAAAGGCGGAGTGACTGTGGAAGTGGATGAAAGGAATGAAATTTTACCTACAAGATAAGTTAATAGATGGTGAATTTGTATTGATTATAGAAAACTGAATGCTGCCACCCGAAAAGATCACTTTCCTCTTCCTTTTCTCGATCAAATGTTGGATAGACTTGCAAGACAAAAGTACTATTGCTTTTTGGACAGATATATTGATTATCATCAAATACCTATTGCTCCTGAGGATCAAGAAAAGACAACGTTTACTAAACCCTATGGAACATTTGCTTTTCGAAGAATGCCTTTTGGACTGTGTAATGCACCTGCAACTTTTTAAATATGTATGATGTCTATCTTTAGTAGTATGATAGATAATGGAATAGAAGTTTTCATGGATGATTTTTCTTTGTTTGGAACTTCATTTGATATTTAATTGGAAAATTTGACAAAAGTTTTGGAACTCTGTGAGAAAACAAATTTAGTTCTGAACTGGGAAAAATGTCAATTTATGGTTGCAGGAGGAGTAGTGCTTGGGCATAAAATTTCTGAATATGGTATGGAGATCGATCCTGCTAAAATTTGAGTGATTGAGAGATTACGACCACCCACTACTGTGAGAGAGGTGCGGAGTTTCTTAGGACATGCTGGATTTTACAGGCGTTATATTAAAGATTTTTCTAAAACTACTAAAACTTTGTGCCAACTTCTAGAAAATGATAGGAAGTTTGATTTTAATGATGAATGTTTGTGTGCTTTTGAATTACTTAAAGAAAAATTAATCACTGCTCCTATAATTGTTTCACGTGATTGGGAGAAACCCTTTGAATTGATGTGTGATTCTAGTGATTATGCTATTGGAGTTGCGTTGGGGCAAATGTATGATAAAATTTTCAAAGTCATTTACTATGCTAGTAAAACTCTTAATGATGCTCAAATTAATTATACTACTACTGAAAGGGAGTTATTGGTTATAGTATTTGCTTTTGATAAGTTTAGACCTTATTTAATTGGGACTAAAAGTGTAGTGCATACTGATCATTCAGCTATCAAGTATTTAATGCAAAAGAAGGATGCTAAACCTAGATTGATTAGATGGATACTCCTTTTGCAAGAATTTGATTTTGAGCTAGTTGATAGGAAAGGATCTGATAATCAAATTGTTGATCATTTGTCAAGAGTAGAATATGATAAATTATCTGAATTTGAGAAGGAAGTTACAGAAACTTTTCCTGATGAACAATTATATATTCTTATGGAAAAGAATTTGCCTTGGTATGCTGATATTGTGAATTATATTGTGAGTGATATTATACCATCGGATTTAACAAGGAAATAATAAAAAAAAATTAAATATGATGCTAAATTTTATTTTTGGGATGAGCCCTATTTATATAAACAGTGTAAGGATCTCATTATTAGAAGATGTGTGCCACATGAAGAAATTAATCCAATTATTTAGAGATGTCATGATTATGAATTTGGAGGTCATTTTGGTGTTGATAAAACAGCTTATAAGATTTTACAATCTGGATTTTATTGGCCTACTCTTTTTTGTGATGTTTGTAAATATGTTAAATTTTGTGATCGATGTCAAAGAGTAGGTAATATTTCTAGAAGAAATGAAATGCCTCTGAATTATAATTTGGAAGTTGAAATTTTTGATGTATGGGGATTAGATTTTATGGGACCATTTACACCTTCTTTTAGAAATTTATATATATTGGTCGTTGTTGATTATGTTTCGAAATGGATTGAAGCTGTTGCTTTACCAAGATGTGATGCTCGGAGTGTTTCTAAATTTTTAAAGAAAAATATATTTACGAGATATGGAATGCCGAGAGTGATTATAACTTAAGGTGGATTCCATTTCAGAAACAATCAAATTAAGAGATTAATTTAAAAATATAATATTATTCATAGGATCTCTACTTCTTATCATCCCTAGACTAGTGGTTTAGCAGAAGTATTGAATCGGGAAATTTGGAGAAAATAGTGGATATTCATAAATTAGATTGGTCTGCTAGATTAGATACCGCATTATGGGCTTACAAGACTGCTTTTAAGACCCCTATTGGAATGTCTCCTTATAGACTAGTATTTGGCAAAACTTGTCATTTGCCGGTTGAATTGGAGCATAAAGCATATTGGGCGATTAAGGAGTTGAATTTTAATTTGAAAAATGCGGGAGAGAAAAGATTTATGCAATTGAATGAGTTGGAAGAAATTAGAAATGAATCTTATCATAATGATAGAATTTATAAAGAGAAAATGAAATTGTGGCATGATCAGAAGATATTGAAAAAACGATTTGAACTTGGACAAAGAGTTTTATTATATAATACGAGATTGAAATTATTTCCTGGAAAACTTAAGTCCAAATGGATGGGACCTTTTACTGTAGTGAAAGTTCATTCTTTCGGAGCTGTTGATATCGAGGATCCTAAAACTAGAAATATTTTCAAGGTTAATGGGCATCGTTTAAAAACTTACTTTGGAGGGATTTTACCAGATTTTAAAGAGATTTTATTGCTGAGTCATCCTAGTTAACTGAATGGTTTGTCGGGCTGATGACGTTAAACCAAGCGCTTTATGGGAGGCAACCCATGTGTACTTGTGTGTTGTGTTTGCTTGCTTATTGTTGTTTGTGCTTTTAGTTTGATATTTAAGAATCCTAATTACCCCTAAATAAGTTAAAAATTAAAAATATATTGGATTGTATTGAGAAAATGAAGTATTTCGAGCCAAACGAAGTTCGGTGAAAATTTTTACCACTGGCACCGCCGGCGCCAGAATGGGCACCGCCGCCGTCCTATTCTTTTAAAAATAGCCGAATTTCTAGTTTGAGCGCCGCTGACAGCCCTATCGAGCACCACCTGTGCCCAAATTCTGGTTGACGGTTTTTAATTTTTAAAAATGCGGTTTTTGGCGGTTTTAAGCGAGATCTTCTTCCTTAAAACACCCCAAAACTCCATTTTAAACCCATAACCACTAGAAAAATGAAAACTTCCTTTCCCAATTAGCATCCTATGGATTCCTACTCCATTCAACTCCCTAGATCTTGCATTTACAACTGACGAAAGTTCGTTAGTTTTGAGGCGCAACGTTTATTCCATAAAGTGATGATGAAAAGAAGGATTATCAAGGAAAGAGGCTTTGTGAATCGAGATTTGGAGAGTCCGACTATAAGAGTTGAAGAGATAGTAAAGCAAAGCCGTTGGGAAGTGTTATGCTACACTACGACCGCAGTGGTTGTTCCGGTCGTGAAAGAATTTTATGCAAATCTGCATGGGATCAACCAAGGATGTGTTTTTGTGTGAGGTAGGTATGTACCATTCACTCCTACGATGATTAATGATCTCTTCATGATTGAGAATGTACCTATTTGTTATTATGCAAATTTTAATGCGACGAGCGATGATATGAATGAAATTTATCATTATTTGACGGATGAGAACGAAGAATGGGAAGTAAGGGATAATGGATATATCAATTTCTCTTCTTCATCCTTAAATACGGTATCAAAGCAGTGGCATTACTTTATTTTGACAAAATTAATTCCTACTATGAAGATAAGTAAGGTAACGAAGGAAAGTGCTATTCTGAATTTCTGTATACAAACTGGAAGGCCAGTGGATATTGGATCAATCATTACGAAATCTGTTTTGGGATTGATTGTGCATGGATCTAAATATGGGCTTGGACACCCGTCCACCATATTTCTGTTATGTAGTCAATCACAAGTACCATATGAGAGTTGGAAAAAGTTCTTCTCTCCTGGAGACCTATTGATCTAAATGATCTTTATGACTACCGAGCAGTAGGAGATGAAGGAGATATGGATTTGCTTGCTGATCAGCCCACTGAGAGTTCACAACCTATTCAACCTTACTATTCTGAAAGTTCGAGGGTGATATTGAAGAAGATAATGAAGTTGGAAAATGAGGTACAAAATGTTCTGAATGCTATTAATAATATTTCTGATTTATTTGATAACATTGATTGGAGGATGAAAGAGTAATTTGATCATACTGGTCGGATTGAGTTCGGTTTGATTAATATGTTGAAGAAGAATGTTGTGGTGACTGAAGATTCATCTGATGAATTCCCATATCGTCCCTTCTATAATCTGTTCGTTCATCGTCAATCAATCGGAGACATTAGAGAGGATGATAGTTCTGAGACTGATGAGGAGTAATTAGTGGATTCTGTATGCTGCTTTGTTGTGTTTGAGTGTTTGCTTTGATTATTATGTTGTTTGCTTTGCTTTGCTTTGCTTTAGTAGGGTGTGCTTGGACTATGCTTTGATTTCTTGTGTGTACTTAGGACTTAGTGTTTGCTTATCGTAGTGTACTTGTAACACTAAGGATCTAAGGAGTGTTGCTTTTATTTGATGAACATATGTGTGTAATCGTTGTATCATGGATTTTATATATGAAAGTGATGTGATGTGTTGTTTGTGTAAAGTGATGTTGTTTAGTGTTTGTGAGATGAAATAGATTCTTGTTGATGTGTTAAATAGGACTGTGGAGGTTGAAACGATTGAAATTGCGACAAAAAAAATTTTGAACCCAATGGAAATTTGGACTGGCGCCGCCGGCACCCAAATTCAGAAAGTTTGGCAAATATTTTGAATAGAGCGCCGCCGGCGCCCAAATGCTGAAATAGCCCGGGACCCTTAAAAATTCATGAAAATTGCCTGGGACCCATTTTTCTGCCATTTCCTTCGTCTCCCACCTCCATGTTCGCGATTTTGAAGCTTTAGGGATCGTTAAATCTCGGAGTAGATAGAATTTCAAGGATTTCTGAGGCCGGATCGCACTTCTCTTGGTAAGAGCTTTACTTTAAGCTAAAATTTTTGGATTTTTTCCATGTGAAACTCTCACATTTTTTGGATGATATTTTTGGGAGATTTTTGAGAAAAAGTGAGGTTTCCTATGGTGGAATTTGTTCTTACTTGTTTAGTTAATTCTTGGAGTTAGTACATTGTGGATTTGGGATTTATTGGTAAATTTTTGCAATTTTTAGAAATTCACATGGCTCCTAGAATGAGTAAGGGGAAGCGAAAATTTGATTGGGACGATGAAAGATTTGTTAATATTAAGGCTCAGTTTCGCTTCAACTCTCTGTTGCAAAATAAGAAGTGTATTTAGGATCGAGCGTTTGAGAATCCTAGTGGATCTGTGGAACAGTTGATTTCTGAGCGGAATTTGGAGCGTTTCCGTTACTTTTCTGTTAATGCTGTTTTGGGAGTAGTCCGAGAATTTTATGCTAACGTGCTCTGGTCTGAGACGGAATATGTGCTAGTCCGAGGGAAACTGGTTGAGTTCACCCCACCACGTATCAACATATTTTATCAAATTCAAGAACCTTTTGTTTGTGAATTTGAGAATTTTGATACAAGTGAGGGGAATTTGATGAGTGTGAACATGTATCTGACCGATGGAAGAGGGGAGTGGAAGATGAATCAGAGACAGATGATTAACTTCCCTACTTCTACTTTAAATGTTGCTTCTAAAGCGTGGCATTATTTCATTTATGCGAGACTATTACCTTTTTATCATCATAGTGAATTTACTAGGTATCGAGCAAATTTTGAATTATTGCATCCAGAATATTAAGAAGATCGATATTAGAGCCATTGTTTTCAAGAGCATTCACTCTATTGCCAAAGGAGAAACCATTGGTGGATTAGGACATCCTGCCCTAATTCATGCCCTTTGTGTTCAGTCTGGAGTTGAGTATAGTAGTTATGAGGAAGTGGTGATACCTTTGAGACCGATTACGAAGACCATTATTGGTACTTATGAGGCTCATGTGGGTGCAAGAGAGGAGAGTAGGAGTACTGATATTCCTACCAAGAGCCATGATGTTCCGTCTACTTTTGAGCCCCCGACACTATCTGATGTCATGGAGCAGTTGAGATTGCAAAGTGATAGTATTGATAGGGTGCATAGTCGGATGGATGTATTCGAGGCCAGGAGTGATGTGAATGAAGACTATTTGCAGAGAAGAGTTGAGTTCGATATTGCTTATTATGATGCTCAGGCCAAATTTATGAGAGGAGATGCTGGGGTGATATTTCCTACTTGCCCTGGTTATACACCGTACAGGTCTGGACCTTCTAACCCTGCTGATGATGCGGGTGATGATGAGTGGTACTTTTATACTTCGTGTTGTACTTTTGTGTTTTGTTATGTGTCGTTGTGTTGTATTGTTGTAGTGTAGTGATAGTTGTACTTTTCATGTGATTTGTAACTTTAGATGTACTCGTAGTAATGTTTTGTTATGTAGCATTTCATGTTGAAACTTTAAAAATGTTAAATGTTATGTTGAATGTTGTGATAGTTTGCTTAGTATGTTGTAATGTTTTGTTAACAAAATGTGTCGATGTTTGGTATTATTTTCTCTTTACCCATGCAAATATTTTAAATGTTATATATATCACTGCTACTAATTGTATCATACTTGTTAGCTGTAAAATTTTGATTAATACCAGATAGATTAGGAAGATTTCAAAATTCTGGCACAAAAAGGTTATATCTTTTAATCTCTTTTATTATATTGAAAAAATTTAAGTTTGGGGGAGGGTAGAAAGGATATTAACTCTTATTTGTCCTAAATTAAAATATTTAAAAAAATTATTAACATAATTCCTAGTAGTAGAACTTCACTTTATGATAACCAAGACTTCTCATTTCAATTAAATATTATAAAAGATTTAGATGAAAGTTTTTGATGATAATGGTTGATTTTATAAGGGTAAGATATTTGGTATGAAAGGATTTGATTATAGTTAACTATTTAAAGTAAAGAAAACTGTATTTTTGAAATTATTAAGAGACTTAAAGTATTATATGTTAAGAAAAGATTGTGACTTTATGATGAACAATAAAGTTGATACCTATGTCTAAAGTAAAGAGGTGTTTCAAGTTTGAACTTTATAAAGAGGAGAATGAAGTTCAAAATCATTAAAGGCTATCCAGATACAGTAATCCTCATCAAATGAAAAAAGGAAAAAAAAAGAGAGAAATGATAAGATGGATTGAAAAACAATCCCAAAAAGAAGAAAAAAATTTATAAATATGAGGAGAAGCTTGAGGAGATGTCTAATCAAAAATTGGCTTCACTTGAGTCATCCTAAAGGGAGAACTTGATTTTATTTCTGAATTTATACTTAAAGTATTAGCCTACATTCTGAGTGAAGTTAGCATGAAAGTCATTTTTCGTATAATATTTTAAGTCACTCTTAATGTGTCAAATTATAGTTTTTCTTGAAATAAATAGGAGACTAGAACCTATAGACTTGATAACTGAATTTTCTTATACCTGTAGAGTTGACTTGAGTCACTGAATTTCTTTCTAAAAGTTTTTCCAATATATTTCTTTTAATGAATGATTTTAGTATTCAACAGGTGAAAAGTACATTGTTATGGGTTATATATTTATGTAGTAAAAGGATTACTTGAGGACAAATAATAGTTATGTTTGGGGGATTTAGATGCACCAAAGTTATATACTCTTTTAGCTATATGTTTTTACCTATTTTTTGGTGATATTGCACTTTAAAGGAAGGTATTTTTCATGATTTGTTGCAGGTATGATGATTATAGGTGATTGGAGTGAAAAAATACAAAAAGGAACGAATTTGGAGCAAAATGGAGCAATTTGGAGGAAAACACCTTCTGACGCCGCCGGCGCCCTCTTCCAGAAACTTCAACAATTATTGGCAGGATAGGGCGCCGCCGGCGCCACTATCAGGCACCGCTAGCGCCCTATGTCGGTTTATTTCAAATTGAAGAGTTTTGGCTGATTTTTGAAGGGGTTCTTGAAGAAACTCTTGGATAATTCTTTCCTAACATAAAAATTAAGTTCTTAAAACGAAAAAGGAGAGGAGGATTACTATAGAGAGTGTAAGGAAAGTGTGAGTGAGAGTTAGGGTTTGTGATTTGAAGAGAAATTCTTCTTTAAGGAGGGGAGAAGAGGGAGTAAAGTGAGAATTTGCTTCTT